>APFE031070102.1:408368-423997 GCA_000404065.3 Pinus taeda
GAGTTAAACAAGGTTGCCCCCTCTCCCCTACCCTATTTGGCATTTACATCGACAAGCTAGAAGGTTGTTTAGAGGAAGCAGGATGTGCTGGCACGATCTTAGCTGGGATAGTCATCATCCTCCTCCTCTACGCTAACGATATTGTTCTTCTCGCAAGGTGCCCACCCGATCTTGATAAGCAACTTATACTTCTTAAGGATTTCTGCTCTACCATGGGTATGATTGTTAACACTGACAAAACAAAAGTTATGATTATCAAATCCAAGAAGGACACTTACGTTAATTTTATGTATGACACTAGTAACTTGGAGGAAGTGTCTTCCTACAAGTACATAGGAATGATATTCATCACATGCTTAATTGGAACTATAGCATTGAGAAAATGATTAATGGGGGATGGAAAGCTTATTTTGGTCTTGAAAATAATTGTAAAATGACAAACCTCGTAATGTGGGATAGAAAGAAGTTCCTCTTTGAGACTTTAGTCACTCTGGTTATCTTATATGGATGTGAGGTTTGGGATTGTAGCATCTCTAGAGAATCCTATAGAAATATTGAGCAAATCTAGAAGCGTTTTATAATGCATAACCTCAAAATTAAAAGCAACACACCCTATCATATTCTCCTTATAGAAGTGGGTCTTTCCCCTATCGAGAGCCTAGCTATGACTAGGCTTCTAGTACAAGCACAAACTCAATAACGTAGGAGACCATAGACTTCCTAAGCTAGCTTTAAATTCCAGCCAAAACCACCTAAGGCTCAAACGAGGTTGGTATAAAGACACGAGGGCCTGGTTAAACCATTGGGAGATCGACGAAAATGTTGCATTGCAAAACACTAATAACATTAAAAATATTGTTACTTCTAAGTTCAAAGAAAAAACGTGGTGTGAGAAAGATTTAGCAGCTAAAAGAAAATTAAGATATTATAAGGAGGTCATCAACCCCACCCTAGAAGATCAAAAGTATATCTTTGTTTTAACTAGCTCAAAGAAGAAAATTAATATAACCAAGATTAGAATGAACTCTCATGAGCTCCATAGTGAAACAGGTCGTTGGGCAGTTCCTAAAACACCATGGATGGAAAGGTTCTGCCATCTCTGTGAGAATACGAACATCGAGGATGAAAATCAATTCCTCTTAAAGTGCCCTGCGTACAACCACATTAGATCTTTGTTGCAATAGTGACCTTCCTAGCCTTTTACGTTGTCAAAATTACAATGAGCTCGGGAGGCTTCTCTCCAAGTTTTTTGAGCATAGGAATAAAATCTTAAATCAAACTAAATAATTCGTTTCTTTAGGTCCGATAGACCAAAGTTTGGTCTCAGTGGACATTAACCATCATCATCATCAATAGCTTGTTTAGATGAATAACTAATTTGAAATCTATAAATTAAATCACACAATTTTAATTTATCACTTCTAGATTTAGTATTTGCAAATGAAGAATTTTTAAAATTATTTTGTTAAATCATGGTAATTGATAATTTATTGGAGTGATCTAGTTTATACTTAGGGTCAAACCCACTTGTTATCATTATAACCTAAGAGGCATTACTTCTAGATTTTTCATTGGCGATCAAGACTTCCTAAAAAGAATCATTCATCCTGTTAAAATTATTATTTTTAAACCATGATAATCATTAACTTATTGGAGTGATATAGGCTAGGCTTAAGATCATACCTATTGGTTGTCACTATAACCCAAGAGTATATCCAACAACCTAGTATACCAATGACATGGAGCTTAGGAAGTGTTGAGGTATCTTGATGCAAATCAAAGTGGGTCTTTGTCCCAGGGGGCTTTTATCCTTCTAGCCTTATCACAACGCCAATATGTCACTTATGGAAATTGAATCTGAGTGGAGACAAAGATGTCACTTATGGAAATTGAATCTGAGTGGGGACGAGAATAAACAAACTGCTTAACCAACCAAGGTATGAACCTTTCAGTTAAAAAAAAACAAAGTTGCAGTGATAACTCCTTCATCATGAGTCATGGATCTAATGAAATGTAACGAATTAAATGTTTATGAAATATTAAGTTGTCCATGACCCTAATAAGTATATAAAAGGTTAAATATTTATGATAGTAAGTTGTTTTAGTTTATATGGATTATGAGTGAGGATTAGTGTATATAATAATTAATTAAGTCATTATTATATAAATTGGTTTATGATTATTGTATTTGAATGTTATTGGGTTGGTTCTATTGAAATATGTAACTAGGTTCGATCTTCATAAATGTATTTGAGTCACAATGAAATGTATTTATCAAAATAATGAAGAAAATATTATTATTATTATTGTGACTTATTAAAGCATGGGTTTCATGCTTGAGTCATCATGTTTTAGGTCAAAGTCCCCATTAAGGACTTCTAAGATTTATTTTGAATCATTAGAGTCATTGCCCATTTAAAGAGACCCTTCATGGGTTTTTGAATCATGTAAAAAGAATTAATATTGAGTCAAATAAGCTATTTGTCACCTCCACACAAAGTCGGCCTCAATGAGATTAAGTCAGCTTCAAGAAGGGAAATTTGACCTCACTAGAAGGCTATATATATACAGGGCAGTTCAAATCCACTTGGAGCATTCACTCTCTTTCTCACACACAAATAAGTTTGATATCTAGAAGAAAGAAGTTGGGAAGTACGAAGTTGGAAAAGAGCTGGAAAAGGGCGCGAAATTTGGAAGGAAGGAAGAAGACATCAAAATCAAAATCTTGGGCCATCTATCTCACACTAAGTGGAGTATCTAGGAAGATAGAAGTTTTGTTGTATAGTCAAAGTTGTTGTTGTTGCCACTGTTAGTTACTAGGTCGAAACTGCTACTACAAGTTGTTGCTGCTAGGTCGAAGTTACTATTGAAGGGTTATCATATGCAAGAAGGAATAAAGGGATGACTTGGTGTGGAGGAAGTCTTTGTCTAGGTCAAAAGAATTGGATGAAGGGAGGATTGTTGACTAGGTTTTCCCCTAGATAGGGGTTTTGCCTGGTTGTCTGCCTACATCTCGTGTCTTTGTGCTATTGTTTTTCTAATTGCTTTATGAACTAAAAGATAAAAGAAGAACATAAAGATAAAAGAATCACAAGTAATTATCTATATAAGAAATTTTTTATGCTTTTCTGATTTTCTAACATGGGATCAGAGCTGAGGTGAAGAAGGAAAAAGGCAATTTGAGGATCTATTGAAAGGAGTCTAAGGAATCTCAAAAGGATTGATCAAGGGATCATATAAGAAGATCTTATAAAGGAAGAAGCTTACTACCTTCAAGGACAATGTCTAACACAATAAAGGGTGAGAACAAATTGCAAGGAGCATCAAATTATAGGGCATGGAAGAAGAGAATTGACCTCATTCTTTAAAAGAATAGAGTGTTGGATTTGGTCAAAGGAAAAGTGAAGAAACCTACCAAAGGATCTAGTGATGCAAATAAATTGAAGTTTAGAGAGTCAGAGATATTGGCTATGACACTAATGGTAGAAATTATAAAGGACAATCTTGACCCATACATTTCCAACATAGACCATGCTCAAGAAATGTATGAAGCCTTGTCAAAATTGTTCACTATCAAGAACATTTGTCAAGTAGCAAGTCTAAAGAATGAATTGAGGACCACAAAATGACAAAGGAAGACATTGTGGCTTCCTTCTTTGGAAGGATATCTAGAATTAGAGACGACCTTCAATCCATAGATGAAATTGTACCTGAAAAAAAGCTAGTGATTACTACATTATTGGGATTGCCACCTACTTTGAGTGCTTTTGGTTCAAAGGCTCAACAACTGGAAAGAAACTCCTACATTCGAACAATTATGGATTGTTTATCGAAAGCAAGAGATGAGAATCGCATTAGTATGCAACAATGAAGAAGAAAAGGTTTCCAATGCATACTCTGCTTATCACAAGAAAGGAAACTTCAAGAAGTCAAAAGGGCCAAGAAGGAAGGTAGACTTGGCCAAAATAGAAAGCTACCAGTGTCATAAAATGGGTCACGATAAAAGTGATTGTCTTGATAATCCTAATAATAAGAAAAGGAACAGGGACCAAGCTAATGTTGTTGAATATGGATCTCCAAAGAAGAATAAAGTCGAAGAACTGGATATAAGGGACTTGCACTACTAAGTCCTTTGTTCTAAGCTTTAGTTGTTTCATTTTTTATTTCTAGTATTTGTAGGTTTAACACATTTTGGAAAAACATTTTTGATTTGTTTTTATAAGGTTATAAGTATCCCTCAAGGTTAGAGGGAGCCCTAACCAACCTCCAAAGATAAGTATCTTATTACCTTTTCATTTTTAGTTTTCCTTACCTATCTAGTTTTGCTTGCGTTAAATACTAATCACATTTCTATTTATATTTTCCTTGTTTGAGCCCTCACCAACCTCCAATGATAAGTATCTTATTACATTTTCATTTTTAGTTTTCCTTACCTATCTAGTTTTGCTTGCATTAACTATTAATCACATTTCTATTCATATTTTCCTTGTTTAGGAAAATCTTGTTGAATACTCAAGGAACATGGAAAAAGGCTTCACAAAACAAAGCATTGAAATTACAAAGTTTGTTAAGAAACAAAGGTATGCCTTAAACTATAAGTTTTTGCTCTCTTCATGATATTCATTCTTGATAAACTATTCTACATTACTAACATTATTATGTCTAGCTCTCTTGAATCATAAATATTCTTGATTGGGTGATTCATCATTAGATAAATCTACCCTCCTCATCTCTTTGATTACTCTTGTGGAACCATATAAAGGTTCTTTGTAAAAACCCTAACTTAAGGATATGTCCACAATAATGTGTGAAACCCTACCCTATTTAGGGGTATTAGTGAAGTCTAAATAAAATGTTTGATGATTTGATAATGTCATGTTTAGGATTTTGATATGGTTATGAAAACCCTACCTTGTTAGTGTTGAATGGCGATGCCTGAAATCCCAAACCTTTGAAGTATTGATAAATTAGGGTTTTCTATGTTTTGTATTGAAACCCTAGATCATTAGGGTTTGGTAGGGTGTATAAGTAAGACCCTTATTAATGTCCTATAAATGAAATCCTAAGTATATGTGTGTTTTGTCTAATCAAACGTTGGTCTGATCAAGTTTGTTATATGTCGAACCTTTAATATATTGATAATCGTGTCATTAGGTTTGACTAACACATGTTATGATTTTCTAGTGCATGATGATGGAATCCTAAATATATGTGTTGACCTAATTGTTGACGGTCATGAGTCTTAGGGTTTGGAACTAAGCCTAGTCAAATTTTTATTCTATGGGATGATAATATTTATGGATTCTAAGGTTTTGTAACTAAACCTTAGTAGAAGTTCAATTCTCTAATATGTGATGACAAGTGTGATAATTTGAGATTGATGAAGATTGTTGAAATCTAAATTTGAGTTGTGATTGGTTTTGATTGTTGGAGCTCATGTATGAAATCAAGGATCTTTTACTAAATCCTAGTGGAAGTCTAACATATGAGTTCTAAAGTTTTTAAGATGCATTCTAGAACTATATTTGTTTGAATTGCTTCTAGGATTTACAATATTTTGTATGTCATACCTCTGGAATAAATATTGAAGCCTTAGATATAATGAAGGTTGTTATCTTGATTGATGTACTGGAAGTCTTGATGATGAAATATAGGGTTTATGACAAAACCCTGGTATGTAGTTGAAGTATAAAAGTATATAATTCTTGTTGTTTGTGAACCTAACTAAGTTTAGGTATTTGATGACTAATATCAAATGCTTCCATTGTTATATTCCAATATAGCTAACTTCATGCTTCTATATAGACTTGGTTCTACTTGTTATCTAAGTTGTACAGGTACATAATCTTCAACATAGTGAAGACGCTCGTAAGGAAAGTTTAATTAATAATCACAATCAAGAAAGTTATATGAATGATGATGGTCATAAGAAGGATGGAAGCCATGAAATATTCTTTGATGTCGTAGGAAAGAAGTTGAGCTCCCTAAGTTAAGAGGGAGCTTGGGTGAAAGGATTCTCCCTAAGCTAAGAGGGAATTTGGATGAAAGAAATCTCCTTAGTTGAGAGGGAGAGCATATCATAGTCATGATTGACACCTTCAAAGAAGAAATTGGAGAATGCATTTTGAGGAGTTGTTGAGATAAGAAAAGTAGGATTTGTTTGTAGAATATGTTGTTGCATGTGAAGTATGAAAGGAATATGTATGATTAACGAATCTTTTGTCAATATTTGTTTGGAAGTCCTACTATGATAAATTGAGAAGCAACATTAGTTATCTAAAAGACTTAAGAGGTTTGTGTTTACGTATGTATATTTGAAAGTTTGTTAGTGATTAGGGCTGCTTTGTATAGATAAATCTCTTAGAGGTTTGATAGCATGTTGGTTACACAAGAGAGATTTGTTACTGATCTGTTTGATCGGAGAGGATTTGTTACCGATTGGAATAATTAGGAGTTTTGAGGCTTTGTGTGTAAGACACATTGTCTGGGAGGACATCTAGTCGACACTTTGTGTTGATGTCTAGATCCCGAACTAGGGAGGGTGGTGTTGGTCATAGAACTTCGACCTCAAATACGCACCTAGATCCCTAGGTTGATGGTTAAGAAGTAATCTTGATGGTACCTAAAGAGGTTGAAAGCTTTAGTCCATCTTAGTCTCACCCGGATAGATTTCCTTGGTCAGGAATATAGTCCATGGCATCGTGAGTGCCTAAAATGTTGGAGGACCTTAGATAGATTGCCCTCTTTGGGAATCTAGTCCATGGCATTGCAATGCCTAAATTCTTCATGGTTCATGTCTTTAAAGATCTTCCTTATACTTATGAATACCTCCCTAGTTAAGAAAGAGTGTTGAAATATATAACTAGGTTCGATCTTCATAAATGTATTTGAGTCACAATGAAATGTATTTATCAAAATAATGAGGAAAATATTTTTATTTTTATTATTATGAATTATTAAAGCATGGGTTTCATGCTTTGGTCATCATGTTTTAGGTCAAAGTCCCCATTGAGGACTTCTAGGATTTATTCTAAGTCATTAGAGTCATTTTCCATTTAAAAAGACCCTTCTTGGGTTTTTGAATCATGTAAAAATAATTAATATTGAGTCAAATAAGTTATTTGTCACCTCCACACCAAGTCGGCCTCAAGGAGATAAAGTCAGCTTCAAGAAGGGAAATTCGACCTCACTAAAAGGTTACATACAGGGTAGTTCAAATTCATTTAGAGCATTCACTCTTTCTCTCATAAGTTCGATATCCAGAAGAAAGAAGTTGGGAAGTGCGAAGTTGGAAAAGAGCTAGAAAAGGGTGTGAAATTTGGAAGGAAGGAAGAAGAAATTAAAATCAAATTTTTAGACCATCTATCTCTCACTCGAGGGGAGTATCTAAGAAGATCGAATTTTTCTTGTCTAGTTGAAGTTGTTGCTGGGTCGAAACTGCTACTACAATTTTTTTATTCTAGGTTGAAGTTGCTATTGAAGGGTCATCATTTATAAGAAGGAAGAAAGGGTTGACTTGGTCTAGGGGAAGTGTTTTTCTAGGTCAAGATTCTTGGATTATATCGTGAAACTACCGAAGGAAGAATTGTTGACTGGATTTTCCCCTAGATAGGGGTTTTTCCCTGGTTGACTGCCTACATCTGGGGTCTTTGTGCTATTATTATTTTGATAATTGCTTGATCAACTAAAAGATAAAAGAAGAACATAAAGATAAAAGAATCACAAGCAATTATCTATATAAGAAAATATTTCTGCCTTTCTGATTTTCTAACACGTTCTTACTTTGAAAAACTTTAGAGTTACATTTTAACTTATCATTTTAATACTTTAGGAGTTGTGTTACATGTCGACGTCGAGGTGAATTGTGTATATGAAGGGTTATTGTTTTATTATGTATTGGGTTTATAACATTTGGTGTAAGTGAGGAGTCAATAAAAGATGGATTAAGATGCGGGTGGAGATGGGAATCTAAGGTTTGCAACATGAAAGATGACCTCGTTAATTATTCAAAGGATCCATTTGAAGGGTGATCCACTTGGGCCTATGCATACATCACCCTTGATACCTGCAACCTAGAAGTGGAACTTGTTGGAAATTCAATTACAAGCATGAATTTCTGATCATGATAATTACTTGTGAAGATATTTAATGTTCCCTTTTAGTTATTATTTGTTATTCATCAAACAATTATCAATTTAACAAGAGAAATAAAGACCACAATGCACAAGATACAAAAGACACCGGAAGCTAGGCCAGAGGCTAAGGCAAGACCAACGATGAGAAAACCCATCAATCCTTTCCTTACAGAATCTTTCATCAACAAGAGAAATCAAGTCAAACTAACCAGTGACCCAAGTGCCAAGTCAGCCTGTTGAGCCCCAAACTTGCATCTTTCCTACACATTTTTCTAGCTTCTTTCCATTTACCTGAACCTCCTAAGTTGTCAATATCATTGCATATTAGTTATAAAAGAGCATTTAAAGTGGTTTCTTGACTATGTCTTTGTGTTGCTGTTTGAACTAGATTTTTGCTTATGAGCTGCGGAATCTTGTCACTTTCCACAGCTGGTTCGACTTTCCGCAGTTGTTTTTGTTAAAGTCTACATTGTAGGTGTCATCAGGCAGATCAATCCACATGGGCAAGTTGGAAATGATGTGGACATGGTTCGGGTCCAATTGGTCCAGCTGGATTCGTCAAAGGTGTTGTGTGTGGAGCATGATTGTTCAGAGGTCTTTGTTTCAGTCGGATGTATACCCCAGGAAGTTTTGTACACCCCTCCACACGGGGGGGCACTTGTCCCCCCCGCGGGGGTCCAGGGGGGCCGATCCCCCCCGGCTGGGGGGTCCGGGGGCCAGCGGTCCCCCGGCAGGGGCCTTGGGGCAGCGCCCCGAAGCTAAAAACAGATGTAAATTTGCCTTGTAAAAGTATAGTAATTTCTAGTCAATCTGGGCCGTTCATTCGGCGGATGATCTGACGGTAGAACTTATGTTTAGTTTAGGGTTTTTTGCCCTAGAAGGCAACCCCTCTCTTTGTATGAGAGTATTGTATTTGAGGCTATGAGATAGATGTGTATTCTGTGTGTGAGCGAGAAACAGAGAGGTGAGACTGTGAGAGAAAACAGAGGATATTACAGCGGATTTGCTGTAGGTTGTGTTTCTTCATTTTGCTGGATAATATAAAGGAAGGACTGGCTGTTCGAGGTGGACGTAGCCCAAACTGGGTGAACCACGTGTATCTGTGTCTCTCTTGTTTTGTGTGTTTTCTGTGTTTATATTTCTGCAATATTTTATGTGTTCCATTGCTCCGTAATATTTAATTTTCTAACAAAAAAGGAGGTCGTAGTCAACGGGGGTCAAGTGGTGGTCAAACAGGAGAAGTCCTACAACAACAAGACTCTGTTTCAAGCATGTGAAGACTTTCGTGACCATTTCCAGATTTTTGGAGGCACGCTGACACCTATAGGCTGACCACGATGTGGATCCAACAGCCGTTTTTAATAAGATTGCCTAATCTCGGCGACCATGCTGCTAAATCCGTGGACATTGTCCTTCACGTGTCCTCTGTTCATGTAGTTTTCCAGAAAGACAGTTATGAAACCTTTGTTATAAATAACGTGTTCTGATACGCATAGTAGCTAGCTTTTGATATGTAATTTTTGCTGTGAAGAACCATTGTGCCGTAACACTAGCTTATTGTTGTAACTCTATTTTGAGATATATATAAGAAGACTCTGTTCTCCATGTTTGCGTGAACGTGATTTCGAATTGATCATCTGTTAGCCGAGGTTGCAGAGGGCCCTTGCACACCGAGGTTTCATTTTCTTTGATTGTTGTATAGTCTTTATGCATCGTTGCTTCATTTTCACTGCATATGTTTTATGATTATTCATTTGTGTATATATTTCTAACATGTCATTATTGTTCATGATTTTACAAGTCTTGTTTAACGCTGAACAGTGTGTGCAGGTTTCAAGATAGAGTAGGCAACTCGGGCATTTGCATATAATTTTCATAATGACTAGTGATATGGAATTGATTCTCTGTTGATTTTGTTTTTCCTAGTTTCTTTTAATTCCAATTCTGTTTGGTTGAGTTTAGTTTTGATCATTTGCTTTGTTAAGTTAGTTAGAAATCAACTTGCTCATTTCATTAACAGTTACCTCCGAAAGCCATAGCGAGACTACTGGCGAGGGATTGAAATATGGATGTGGTGAATTGATTTTAGTTTCCTTTTCTGCAATTAAATCATTGGATTGCTCATTTCATTGACAGTTACCTCCGAAAGCCATAGCGAGACCACTGGTGAGGGACTGAAATATGGATGTTGTGATTTAATGTTAGTTTAATTTTATGCAATTAAATCACTGGATTGCTCATTTCATTGACAGTTACCTCCGAAAGCCATAGCGAGACTACTGGTGAGGGATTGAAATATGGATGTTGTGATTTAATGTTAGTTTACTTTTCTGCAATTAGATAATTGGATTGCTCATTTCATTGACGGTTACCTCCGAAAGCTATAGCGAGACTACTGGTGAGGGATTGAAATATGGATGATGTAATTTGATTTTAGTTTTACTTTCTTTGCAATCTTTGATTTCTTTGAGTGCAGTAGCTTAAATCAATTTTCTGTATTTAGGTAGCAACAGAGATGATAGTTTCATAATCATTAGTTCATCAATTACTTGTTTTAATTCGCGGCATCTTTTCATTCTTGATTCAAGTATTAATTTTTTTACTAGTATGTTCTAAGAAGTGTTAAGTTGTGGGAATCCTTACAAAGGACATAATTGCCTTAAAAATTATAACCAGACTTGCCTTCTAGAAATTTAGGAATCAGAATTCCATAAACAAAGATAAAAACCCCCAAAACAACATAAAAATAAAAAACGAGAAAAGTAAGAAATAGGTTATCTTGCACATATAGTGCGCCACACTTCGTCAGCTTACAAATCTCGGATTGACAATTAATGTAGCAATTTAAGACACACGTAATTGACCAAACATTTTGGCGCCGTTGCCGGGGAAGTGTAACTAGGTAGCCAATTTCTTTAAAAAAAAACAACAACAACAAGAACAACAATAAAAAGAAGGGAAAATTGATAACTTCTTGAAGTATGCTCTCCTCTTGCACCTAGTGTGATTTAGAGGATCATAAAAGAGAGTTATTGGTTCAATAATTTCTTAAGTATGCTCTCTTCTTACACCTAGTGTGACCTGGAAGATCAGAAAGATAATTATTAGCCCAACTTAATAATAAAAATGACATGCATAGAGCAAGAGAATCTAGGGGAAGGTTTATAGCTAGAGCCAAGAGTTCGATTTTCGCAACTCTGGCTTCTTCAAGGCATAGACAAGATTCACCACCATCTACTCCTAACCTTAAGATTCCTGGAATTCAAGGAGTAGCAGCTGAATTAGAGGATTCTCCTACACTATCTACCAAATCTCATCTAGGAGAAGACCCTTTCTTTACTTCTACAGGAGAGCATATTGTAATCAAAGAACTAGAATCATTTGAAGAAGAAAAGGAAGAAACTCCCTCTCATCCACCCTTGATAGAAGAACCAGAGGACTCTGAAGACTCTGAAGAAACTATCATGATAGAGGAAGTAGTAGATGGATTCGGAGGTAGAGGTAGAGGTAGAGGAGGAGGAAATAATGGAGGCAACAATGGTGGAGGTGGAGGCAATAATGGAATAAATAGGGAAGTAGATAACTCGTTTGGATTCCCTATAGTTGATGAGGAAACACATACAACGATGAAATCATCTCACCATCTGTCCTCCCCAACTTTTATGGCTTGCGAAATGAGGATCCTGAAACATTTCTGTTTGAGTTTGAAGTAGTGTGCCGAACTTATGACTATATGGAAGACTCTAAAAAACTCAAACTGTTTCCTTCAACATTAAAGGGAGCCACTTTGAGATGGTTCATGGGATTAGTCACCCAATCTATTAGGACTTGGAATGATATGAAACAAACATTTTTGGATAGATACCTAGATTATTGCATGCCCACTAATCACAAGGATGAGGTATTCAAAATGATGCAAAAAGAAGATCAAAACGTAGAGGA
The DNA here is from genome assembly GCA_000404065.3 of Pinus taeda. NCBI lineage: Eukaryota > Viridiplantae > Streptophyta > Pinopsida > Pinales > Pinaceae > Pinus > Pinus taeda. The sequence goes on from APFE031070102.1 coordinate 420,446, forward strand.
TTTACTTGAAAGATTTCAATACAACTTAAAGAGAGCAAAGATGAGCAACTTAGATGAGGAAACTTTGAAAGACCTTTTATTGAAAGCCATTAGAGATGAATGGATAGATATTTTAAACATGATGGGGAAGGGAGACATTTCTCAACTTCCACTTCGTGACATAGCAGAACCATGTGTCCATCTCTCAAGGGGAAAATCTAAAACGGGAAAAGGGCCTAGAGATCCTTCTCTTATCAGGGCAAACAAATCTGCAACTGGATTAGTAAGTAGGGCAGAGATTGGCAATATGCTTGATGAATTCAAAACTGATATCTTAGGGAACCTTAGTGAGAAATTAGACACCCTTAAAATTCAAAACAAGCAGAAAGCAAAAATTGATGCTTTAGCCATCTTTTGTCCGAAATGTAGGAAGAAACATGCTCTAAGGGAATGCCCCTTAGATGCAAAAATTGTAGAAACATGTATGATTTGCTCAGAGAATCATGAGACCAAGGATTGTCCTTCAATTCCTGGGCTCAAAGCCGTCTTTCAAGAAGATCCAAATTTAGTAGAGTGTCTCTATTTTGTTGCAAGAAGACATTGGTAGGGGCAACAAAATCAAGAGTTTAACAACCCTATGAATTTTCAACCCCTGCCAAATTCGAATCCTTGGCAACAACCTTGGCCCCAAGCTCAAAATCCATATCAATCATGGGCACAAGGGATGCAAAATCCTTATGGGAGATTTGCTCAATTTTATCAATATCCTCCATCTTTTCAAAATCAACAAACCCCCAGCTTCCAAATCAAAATCCACAACTTTCATTGCCATTTCCACAACAACAACCTTCTCAACAAAATCCAAATCCTCAACTCATGCTTCCCTTTCAACAAAAGACAAATCAACTACCCTCTCAGCCATTACCAAATCCTAACAATAAAAATCCTCAGAATACTTACATGATAGAAGGACAACAATTTCCTACCTATATGATTGTTCCTCTCAATGATGTACAACTCAGGTCTGGTAGAGTTTTAGAAAAACCTTCTATAGATGTCCAAAAGCAAAATACCTTTAAGGAGGACTCTCTTGAAGTCAATAAAGGTTATGAGGAAGCATCTCTTCAAAACTCAAACATTCAAAAAGAGAAAGAAAAGTCAACCCCCACAACTCCTATAGTTGAGCAACCTGCATCTTCATCCACACCTCCTTTTCCTGAAAGATTACAAATTGATAAAGGGGAGGAAAAACAAATCTTATTGCCTAACTATGATTTTCTAGATGAATTAAAGAATGTTTGTATTAAGATCCCCTTGCTACAAGCCATTAGAATAATTCCTATTCTAGCAAAAACAATAAAGGAGTTGAGTCTCAAAAGACTAGGAAGGAAACCAAGAGATACAAGAAGAATCCACCTAGTAGGAAAAATTGCAGATATCATGATGGGAAAAATTACCATGCAAAAGTATGTAGATCCAGGTAATTCAATTGTCAAGACACATATAAATGGGGTAGAAATTCCAAACACTTTGATTGACTTAGGGGCTGCTATCAACATTATGAGTAGACAGACTATGGAACAGCCTAAACTTCCTAATCTCCTCTTTACACCTACTTTACTGCAACTTGCAGATAGATCAATAATCAAACCTGACGATGTATTAGAAGACATTGCAGTCTCCTTAGATTCTTGGGAATATCCAGTAGATTTCATAATTTTGACTCCCAAGAGTAATCTAGGAGGGCACCCACTTATCTTAGGAAGACCTTGGCTAGCCACAGCTAATGCTTTCATTAGTTGTAGATCTGGGGATATGTACATTTCTGATGGTAATTCGACAAAGAAATTCAATTTGTGTCCTCCAGCAAAAGCAATTACAGAAGTAGGAGACAATGAATGGGTCGATGATGAGGACACCATACAACCTATCTTTACCATTTCTAAAATCAGTGAGGATAGTCAATAATCTTTTCATTCATCTTATCTTTCTAATTTGTCCTGATGATGGACCCCCTTTGGGGTTTGAAACGTCGGCAAAATGAAGTTGAAACTGTGGACAATCCGGAACATGAAGCTACAAAAAACTTCCACAGAGGCTTGAGAAACAACATGAGGATAGTCAACTTTTGAACACATTAGAAAATTTTGAGACATCTTCAGAATATGACCCTACACAATTTCAGTTGGATTCTGACATTGAATATTTATCATCAAGACAAATGTCTCTTTACTATATGGAAGAGTTCGGTAGTTCTACCATTGAGATTTTTCCAAGAAAAACAATGAATATCAACAAAAATTTGGAAGAGTCACAACAGGAAGAACTAACCAAAATCTTGCAAAAACATTCTACTGCATTTGCATGGGAGTATACTGATATGAAAGGTATTGATCCTAAGACTTGCATCCATAATATCTATATTGAGGAAAGTAGTAGCCAATCAGACAACCTCAGAGAAGGATGAATCCAAATCTTAGGGAGATAGTGAAAGAAGAGCTCCAAAAACTACTCAATGTAAACTTCATTTATCCAATTTCAGATAGACAATGGGTTTCTCCTTTGGTTATAGTACCTAAAAAGAATGGTAAATGGAGGGTATGCATTGATTACAGGGAATTGAATAAAGCAACTTTGAAGGATCACTTTTCGTTGCCTTTTATTGATCAAGTATTAGATACATTAGCAGGCAAAAAGTACTTTTCATTTTTGGATGGTTTCAGTGGTTATAATCAAATTCAGGTAGCACCTGAGGATCAAGATAAGACCACATTTACCTGTCCATGGGGAAATTTTGCCTATCGAGTGCTTCCTTTTGGATTATGTAATGCACCCACAACATTCCAAAGAGCAATACTAGGAATTTTTTCCGATCTAATCCATGATTGTGTAGAGGTTTATATGGATGATTTTACAGTTTATGGTGACTCATTTGAAGAAGCATTAGAAAATTTGGAAAAAGTACTTGTAAGATGTAAAGAAACAAACCTTTCGTTAAGCCATGAAAAATGCTTTATGATGTTTACTGAAGGCATTGTTTTAGGACATCATATTTAAGGAGATGGGATTAAAGTTGATAAATCAAAAGTTGAAGTCATCTCCAAGTTGCCTATTCCAAATTTTCAAAAAGATGTTAGAAGTTTTCTAGGATTTACTAGATAATATAGAAGATTTATAGAAAACTTCACTAAAATAGCATCTCCACTCTTCAAACTTCTTACAAAAGACTGCGAATTCAAATGGGATCCTGATTGTCAATCAACATTTGAAACTTTGAAAATAAGAATATCTGAAGCGCCTATCTTGAGAGGACCAAATTGGAAGCTCCCTTTCCATATTTCTACAGATGCTTCAGATACAACTCTAGGAGCCGTGTTGGGTCAAAAAGACTTAGTCCCTTATGCCATTTACTATACCAGTAAAAATTTGACTCCCATAGAGTTGAACTATATTGTGACTGAAAAAGAGTTTTTAGCTATTGTTCATGCAATCAATAAGTTTAGACATTATATAACAGGCTATGAAACTTTTATTCATACTGATCATTCTGCGATTAGATATCTAATGAACAAA
>APFE031070107.1:0-17515 GCA_000404065.3 Pinus taeda
GAGAACTCCAGATGGAGTAATGGACCACTTCAGAAGCTCCAACCAGAAAATTAATTAACTGCAGTTGATTTCCTTAATTTAAGGAAATTACTGCAGTTGGTTTCCTTTAATTAAGGAAAGACTGCAGTTTAGTTCCATAACTGTAGGTAACAGTTGGTAAACATTAATGGAGCTTAACATATGCAGATACAATAAATATGTATGATGTAAATGTGTAGTAGTATGTAATTGATGTAAAGAATTTAAACATGATCTAACCAATAAGGCCGCAACGTTTATTTTTCTTGGCTGTTTTTTAATTTATTAAAGTAAATAAATAAAAATGGGTTTTAGAGAAATTAAATTTATTTCATTAGTAGATTAAGTAGATTGGTGTAGAGTAATGCTATTTGACAAATCATGCATAATTATGTAAATCTGGCCATCATAAATAAACTAATATTTTTAAAAAAATTGAAATGCTTTATAATTTAAAAAATAGAATTGTTATTTTTATTGGATTATACAGATTATATATTACTTTAAGATTGTAGTTAATTTTTTTTTAATTGTATTGAATTTGAATGAAAAATAATTTAAAAAATAAGTTGACTATAATTTAAATTGTAAATTTTGGATTTTCCAGCGCTATTATTTTTTTAATTATTTTATTTAAAAAATTTAGTTAAAAAATGATTAAAATTGGTAAAATTTTTTGTTGAGTGTTTATTGTTATGTGTTTTAAGTTATGTAGTATAGTAGAAATTAATTAAGCAAATAAAAATTAAAAGTTTTATTAATATTTGATTTTATTTGATATGTTAAAGAAGTTTCCTACTCTATTTTATTTTTATTTTTAATTTGAATGAATAAAAATATTTTTTTAGTTTGAAATGAATTAGCAGTTAAAAGTTGCTATACCTAGAATTAAAAAGATGTGCATAACTAGACAAAGTTGCAATACCTAGAATTAACCTTTGATAAGATTGTCTCTCTTTTTTATCACCAACTAATTAGTAATAGACAATCACATATATTCAAAATTACTAATACAATAATTGCATACAACAATATATTCACAATATTCGTAAGAGGAAAATGTATATTTATAAACATCAAAACAAATCAAAATATTATTGAAGGAGATTGAGATAATTGTTTGGAGAAATAAATAATGTAAAGATTTTATAAATTTGGCCACTCATTAAAAAAATTTCAAAATTACATTATTTCTTGACTTTGCAAAATAGACTATAGATAAAAAAAAAATCATCAAAATATTTATGAAGGAAATAAATTATTTCAAACATAAACAAATAAAAAAATTATTTCAAGAGTAATCTTGATGTAGTAAATTATTAAAAATACTCTTCAAGATATATTTTGTAATATTTGAAGGAATAATATTTAGAATTAATTAGTCATCAAAAGTTGTGATACCTAAAATTAAATGAAATAAATGTGCAATATTAATTCTCTTGCAAACTATTAACAAGATTGTTTGCCTTCTTCATCACCAACTAATTACTAATAAACAATTACATGCACATATAAAAATATAACACAACAAGTGTAACATTCACAAACATATACATCCAAATCCAAACACATAAACACACAATCACTCAATGTATCCAAACACAGACTACAAACCATTCAAGGAAAGTAACACATACCAAAATAAAAAAGAGAATCATATGGTCATGCGAAACAAAGAAAACATAATGTGAATTTTGAATTTTATCACAAACATATACATAATAATGATAATCTAAAAATGTGACATTGTTTCCCTCAACTGGTACTAACCTATATACACTTAACACCGGATCTATCATGCATTGAGAGAGATCAAATCCCTTAAGGTGCAAACCTTTCCTCAAGTTCTACACACCAAAAAGAAGGTTTGCACTGTGAGGGATTTTATCCCTCTTCGCACATCAGGGAAATTTTGAGGTCTAAAATGAGCCTCGTAAGGAAATTATAAAATAATAGTGGAAATAATAAAATAAGATTAGATTACATCATTAAATTTGAGAAAGGAAAGAAATAAAAAAATTTAATTCGTATTTTCAACTTATTTCTTCCTAAAATTTTGAGAGGCAACACTCGTTGGGTGCAAATTTTGATTCATCATCCTAGGAGTACCCATCTTGCATATTTTGATGGATTATACTACACAAAAAATGAGAAATATATGAAAAATGTTATTGCAATCACGTTTTTTTCATGTATTTCTCATTTTTTGTGTAGAGTGGTCAATTGAAAGTATGAAACATAGGTACTCCTTGATGATGAATTACATTTTGCATCCTATCAGTATTCCCGCTCATTTTTTGTGTAGCGTGGTCAAGTGAAAGTATGCAACATAGGTACTCCTTGGATGATGAATTACATTTTGCATTCTATGAGTACTCCCGCTCGAAATTTGAGTAAAAATTTAAAGAGGTAAGTTGAAAATACAAGTTCAAAAAATAGTTTTATTACTTTACTATTTTTTTATCTTTTTACTTTTTTACTCCAAAAGTGGTGAATCATTCCCCATGGTTGACATTATCAGGTTCTTATAAAGATTAATTTGGTTGTACATTTTTCAATAGGCCTATTTTAAACTGTTATAAAATTTAGTTCAAATATATAAAATCTTTTGAAATTACCCTAAAACAATTTACAGTAAATTTTTCTACCTGAATTTTTTTACCACACTTTACCAAGAAAAATTTTAAACAAAATATTTTACTATAGAAATTTTCCATACAACAAATCAAAATGTTCCATCAACACATTATTACGCAACTATTTGAAAGAACTAATGAAATGAATACACTTAACAATGAACTAATGAAATGAATACACTTAACAATGAACTTTCTTGTGCGAAACCTCTAACAAATTCGAAAGAGAAAAATATTGAATTAGATGATCGGTCGCTTAGTGTTGGATTTTCCATTATATCTCTAATAGAAATTATTCAGGAAACAAATGAAACAATACATCTTTACAGCAAAACTTCTCATACAAAACCTTACACAAATGTTTGAAAGAAGATACGATGAAAGGATAAAGCTTTACAATGAGTTTTCCATACGAAACCATCAGAAAACATTGAACTGGTAAAATTGTGACTTCTCCGTACAAATCCTTTGGAAAATCCTTGCTGCTAAATTTTCGACTTAAACATTAGGCAAATTATTAAAAAAAAACAAAAAATAAAGAAAAGCATCTTTTTAAGGAACATTTTCACAAAATTGCTCAAATTTGAATGAATAGATTTGAATAAATAAAATAGTTTTGAAAGTTTGGTGCTTTGATTCATATTTGAATTCAAAAATAGCACGGGATTTCAAACAATAATATTAATGTTGCAAAATGGATCATAGACTCTACATAATGTGGTTCACGGATTATTAACTGCAAAAGACTATGTGTATGATAAATCAAATACCTCATGTCATGCTTTGGCCATAGTATGGCTAGCTTATGGCTAGCTGTCCCTGCAGCTTAATTTAATTATTAAATTTTGAAAGATATAAACTAACTATAAATTTGAATAAATGTTACATGGTAGATCTTTCACTTTTCAAACCTAAAAATATATTTATTTATAATAAAAAATATATTAGAAATATAAAAGATATTGTTATCTTACATTGAAAATCTTCCAATACAAATATATATAGAAAGCATGTGAATCTTTAGGGCCTAAAGATCTGAAGAACTTTAAAGGGTATGCACACACCCGCTAACAAGACTTTGCCTTTTTCTATGGAGGATCAAGCTCAAGAGAGGGCATTTTCCCTTATGAAAAGGCTCCTCGCCTTTACTTTGCAATTTTAATACGAGAAACCATAGAACTTCCAAAGTGTTTGATTCGAAAAGTTCAAGAAACAGGGAATAAATTATATCCTGATGAATTCAAAGAAACGAAGCCTAGACTTTTCAACAAAAAATGCACCAGAACAATACATGGAAAAATTCGCTAAAAGAATTACTCCCTGTATTTACTTAACACTTCTCGAAACACGAAACAATATTCGATCTTATATCCACCATTATACGTGACCCAAGAAATGTAATTGTATTAATAAAAAATTGCCATAGCAAGGCCCAAGATTGATTTATTTAGATAAGGGAATATACAAAACTATGGGTTATATCGTTTGAAAATATGATATTTCTCATGAAGGGTTTCTTTATGCTCTTCATAATAAAAAATGGTTACATTTTCTTTGCACAGGACAAAGCATCTTCGAAATATCGTTATTGCTAACAAATTTTTATCCAAAATCTGGAACGGTCCCAGTGTGGGGGTGGTTCATGGTCGTATGTTTCATTGTAACTATTCCTTCTGTAGTCAATTCCATAAACTTGGCGATGTATAAAAATGTGGAGATATTGTTACAGATGCAATGTTACCGTAAATACTTTGTGTGTAGTTTCTGCCTTTTATTTACTTCTATACTCTAAAAATTGAAGGGCTTTATACTCTCTATAATATTATTTCTTTTGTGTTGGGTATTTTTGTTTGCAATGGGAAAATACCAAAACCAAACATTAACTAAACACAGAGTCAATGCTCTGTTTCATTTCTCTACTCCAGGATCTTTTGTGCATAGGGAAGCTATTAAAAAAAAATTACACAGAACAGAGTATTGCACCACCATAAAAGATTTCCATTCATTAAAATAATTTCACTGATACACATTCATCCTCTTTGCTGAGAGGGATTTACCAAAAACAACATTCAACCAAAACTCTGTTTTCACCTGAGAATTTACTGAGACATATTCATCCTCTTTCACTCAGAGGGATTCACCAAAACATTACAAAAGAAATTACTGTCTCCTTTGAAATTTTACACCACTGTGTGTAAATATTTCATTTACATTCACTGCTGTGTGAAAACAAAAATTACAGGGATTTACAGGTTTACCTTTTCACTGCTGTGTGAAACTATTCATGGTTTTGAAACCAAAACTGCCCCCTGGTTTTCTTCATTCACTTCACTGCTTTCTCCTGCACTGCTGTGCGTTCTCTGCATTTCCTACATTAAAAATTTACGGTGCTGGGATTTTTTACCATTTACTCACACCAGTCAACCGAACAAAAACACAACCCATATCTTATGCACTGCTGTGCATATATCCTCTTTCATGCTGCCCTGTTCTTTTCTTCTACACACTGTTGTGTGTTTTCACTTGAACATTCTCAACAAAAAAAACTCCGCGCTCTGCTGCGCTTTTCATATTACATTTCCTTTGGTTTTCATTGGCTGCGGCAAAAAACATATTTCTTTCTTCCCCGTGTGCGATATATGACTTGGAAGTCAACACTCAAACATAACGTATACCATATGGAAAATAATAAAAAAACTTACATTACATTTATTCGCCCATACTCAATAAATATTACGGGCTGTAAAACATTAAAAGCATTACCAAAAAATATGTCATAACCATAACTTAGTTATGGTCCATAGTTTACTCCACGCTTCATTTAATTTTTAACAGGCCCGTATACCTTCCTCACGATCAGACATACCTTCCTCACGATCAGACAGTAGACAATCTTTGAGCTGATCCGACGGATATCGGATAGGGTGATCTGACCGAACTTTACTCACGCAATGTTTTAATGTTGACCATATGCACCTTGGAGCGATCAACGGCAGAGGATGCACGAGCAGATCAGACGGAGGAAATCAATATCGGAAGGCCTATTTTGACTGAGCATTATCTTCCGAAAAGTGCTTGAGGCTGACGTCATGGCAATCCACGTGGCTGCTCCAAATTGCATCGGAGCCTCTTGTCCGGAAACCGCTTTACGCTGAAGGGTGGTGCGATGGCTTACCGCCGGTTTCGAGTATGCTTCGGTGATTTTGGGCGTGCGTTGACTGCTGACCCGCGCGCACAGGTGAAATTACAACTTCAACATTTCGATCCATAACAGATCACACAATTTTTTTTCAAAGGGAAAAAAATGTGGCTGGAGAGTGTATCAACGCATAGGATAAAGTGACGACATTAATTTGCAACTATAAACTTGAGTATTTAAATGAATTGAAAGTATATGCAGCAAGGAACTTCTGAAATAATAAAGATGTTGCTTATGCAGTACTTGTCTGTTCATTGTAAATTAACAGTTCATTGAAATCTATATTTTTTTTCATAACATTCTTATGTTCGTTTTCTATGATAAAACAGTTTGGCCGGTCATAAAATACGGTTATTGCATTTCTTTAGTTGAATAATGTTGGAGATGAGCACATTGGATCGAGGTCGCAGTGTCTTTACCGCTGAATGTTTGATGAGTACATCCGAGGTCACGGTGTCTTTCTAGCTAAATATTTTAGGCATAGTTAACATGCTTAAAGGATCGTATGTAAGATTTGATATATATTTTTACGATTATGTAAATTTAATAATTTCTTGTCATTTTGCAGATCTCTAGTATATCATTGACTTTTTTTACTAGTTTAATAGTAAAAAATTTATTGGTGTAAAGTATTAAATAGATAATTTTTATGGGTTTTTAATTTTTAATTTAAAAAAAAAATATTTAAAAAATATAAATTTGAAAAAAAATATGTAAAAATAACAATGTGTAACAATTGTACCTCATTATATCAATCTATACTCTAATGACATGACACTTGTTTATAATATGAGCATTATAATAATGTTTATCATTTCATAAATAAATAATATTAACTTATATTAATTATATATTAAAAAAAGTGAACAATATCAATAATATTTATTTTAAAATTTTATTATTGTTTAGAGTACATACAACACATCATGATATTAAAATATTTTATTAAACTAGGAAATGCTAATTATGCAAATATCCACTCACAAATAAATAATGTTTTTAAATAAATCTTGACAACTAAAAAATAAATTGTTATTTTTATTGGATAATACAGATATCTATAGTAAATTTTAATTGTAATTATTTTTTTATTGTATTGAATTTGAAAAAAAATCATTTAAAAAAAGAGTTGAAATATAATTTAAATTTAAATTTTGGATTTTTCCACATACATTTTTAATTAATTTTATTTAAAAATTTTAATTAAAAAATATAAAATTAATAAATTTATTTTTGAATGTTTATTTTGTTATATTTTTTAAATAATAAATATATAGAAATTAATCCAACTTACCATAAAATATATATATTAATATATAATATATATACTAATAATATAAATATATATATAGTAATATATATATAATTTTATTTCTAAAATTTCTCATTACTTCCTAACCATGAAGAGTTTATTGTATAATATCACTCCAGATTTGATATATACACATGGTATTGTCACTTGTGTATTTCTTTATAGCTTAATGTTTGTTCTTTAATGCATGCCTATGACAATTTGGGGTGTTGGTCTGGCCGACCCTTCCCAATAGTTTTAAGGAGGAAATCGTATTTATATTACAAAATATATAAACTCCCATCCATATAATATTGTATTGAGATTTAAATGTATTACCACATTTGTTAACCTTATGTAAATATATAGGCCTCCGTGATGCTTGTACATATGGAACCACGCCTTGATAATTGGTTTGCATTGTTTTAATTTCCTATATCAAGAATTTATATTAATATTTAAAATATTAATTTAATTTTATATTTTAATTTAAAAATTAATTTATATGTAAATTTTAAAATATATTAATATATTCTATATTTTATATAAATTTAAGAGAGAGAGTTGTAATTTTAAAATATATGGTGTTTTTAAATATATCTCTCTTTGACACTCGCTTATAAAGTTGTATTAACTTTGCCACCTTAGCCGAATCAGATATATTAATGTGATTCCCCATATTGTTTAAAGTTAGGTTTTATAATGATTAACTTTGCTGGAAATAGAGGCATTCTTGATCGTAATCCACTATGTAACAACATATGATGCTTAAAAAGGAATCCAAGTTTCAAGCTGTTGAAATAGCGTCGTTTAAGGGAGTATTTATGATAGGCATTGCAGATTCGTGCGGGGTTTTTAATCAATTTTTATTTTTAATTTTATTAAATATAGAAATAAAATAATATAAAATAAAAACAATAAAGATAAAAAAATATTTTAAATATGAAGGTACATTAATATAATTAATAGTACATTAATTATGTATTAAAGTAACAATATTGATATAATGAGAATTTAATAATTGTAATATGTTATTTTATATTTTTTTCAGATTTATATTTTTTTTTATTATTTTGTTAAAAAGTGAAAAATAAAACTCATAAAAATTGTTTATCAATACTTTACAATAATGAAAAAATATAATTTTTTGAATTTAATTACAAGCATTTGATTATGGTACATAGTAATTAATATATAGGGATGTTAATTTTCAAAAATTATTTATATTATGTACATAGTGATATTAATTTTAGTAATTATGATAGAGGCACAGAAGTCCCAATTCTTGGCCATCATTAACACCAATAAGAAGGGAGACCATTCAACCAATCAATATTTGAGATAAATAGAAATAAATTTTATGTTAAAATAATAACTTTAAATTTCATAATGTGAAACTTTGGATAAGATTTTAAATTTTTTTAGTCAATGAAAACGTTATATCAGTGACATGTATAACAAGAAGAGGCAATTATGGTTGCGTTGTTTTTTTCTTTATAATAATAGAGTTTGCAACAATTAAGGGAGAGATGTATAATGTTGTGAAGAGAGACATGTATAACAAGAAGAGGCAATTATGGTTGCGTTGTTTTTTTCTTTATAATAATAGAGTTTGCAACAATTAAGGGAGAGATGTAGAATGTTGTGAAGCGACCAGTAATTGATATAGTACTCGTGCCACCAAATCATTAGATATTGAGAGATGTGCAACAAATATTTAAACAAAAATAAATAACATTAAGTGCAAATTTGTTTTAATTTATGTCCAAGATTTCCTAAAACATTGACTCACAACTGTCCATAAATAGTATCTTAATATTTAAGAGTACAAATTATATTAACCCAACTGGAAAATAGATAAAACCATAAATCTTTCCAAAATGGTCTATTCCAAAAGTACAAAGTAGCAGTCACTTCAATCCCCATTCATCTTAACTGAAGCTATGTATTCCAAATAAATATCCATACTTGCACATAATACAAGTGAATTTATGTCATCCATAACATTTAAACTGATTGTGTTCAATAAATGACACCCAACCCATTTTATTTTGCATTAAAAAAGATCAAAGCACATAGATCAACAAAAAAAAAATTCCCTTACATCATAATCAATCTAGATCACACATTCAAAATGAAGACATTGCAATCCATGTCCATCCTTGCCACCAATTAAATTCAAGTGCAAAAAACTATAAAAGAAGTTCAAAATGAAGCCATTGTAATCCATCTCCATCTTTGCCACCAATTAAATTCAAGTGCAAAAAACTATAAAAGAAGATCAACCACTATTGAAGTTCCATGTTTAACATTCAAACTATTTACAGACAAACCATCACAGAACATTTGACAATATATCCACGTTAGTTATTTGAAATATAACACATTTTTCTTATAGTTTTATTTTCATTTCTCACTGTTTTTATCACTTCTTATAGTTTATTTTCATAAAATATATATATATAATATATATATATATATATAATAATAATATATATATAAAATATATATATATATATATAGATATATAATTTTTCAGTTCTATATTATGAATCTTTTGGGCAAATTCAACACTAAAAGCATGCAAATATGTGAGTAGATGCACACATGATAATGATATAAAAATGACTGAAAATGCCTCAGATGACAAGAATGTAGAAACCAAATGATCTTTTGGGCAAATTCAACACTAAAAGCATGCAAATATGTGAGTAGATGCACACATGATAATGATATAAAAATGACTGAAAATGCCTCAGATGACAAGAATGTAGAAACCAAATGATCTTTTGGGCAAATTCAACACTAAAAGCTTGAAAATATGTGAGTAGAAGCAGACATGATAATGATATCAAAAGGAATGAAATGGTGCAACATTGAATCATTTGTCATGCAACCTACCAATAAACTAACTTGTCTTGAAGAAGAAATATAAATATTGTTCAGATCTTGGTACTTAGAGACCTAATGAAACTAAACAATATTGAAAAACATGAGGCTAAACAATTTAATTCAAACAAGTTAGAGATTACCATTCCTCTATCTCTAGGGAACTGCTCTTATCTTGAAATTTTATTTTTGGGGCATAATCAGGCGATATCCCACCTCATTTTGATCATTTGAAAAAGCTTTCTCAACTATCAATTTATGGCCCATGCAATATTACAGGTTCTATCCCTTTTGAAATAGGATAACACAATAATCTTGTATTGATGGATTTAGGGGAAAACAGAATTCAAGGCTCCCTGTTTATGAGTTTATTTGGGCTTCCCCTCGCTACCCTAAATCTGGCTGAAAATAGCATGATGGGTAGCATACGTGAAGTTATTAGCAATTTAACTAGGCTCATCTACCTAAATCTTGCTTAGAATAACTTTATTGATAGCATACCTGAAGCCATAAAAAATTTGAGATAGCTGACCACCTTAAATTTAGGGGCAAATAATCTAACGGGAAAAATACTGGAGGGCATTACCACTTTGAACCATCTTCAACAACTTTTTCTAAACAACAATCATTTTAAATCTACAATTCCAAAAAGCATAGGAAAACGTCATTCTCTTACAAAATTATTTTTTAATTCAAACAAGATTTTTGGGAGCATTCCTGAAAGTATTGGCTATTTGGTTTCACTTCAACAATTAGATATATCTTAAATCTACAATTCCAAAAGGCATAGGAAAACTTCATTCTCTTACAAAATTATTTTTTAATTCAAACAATATTTTTGGGAGCATTCTTGAAAGTATTGGCTATTTGGTTTCACTTCAACAATTAGATATATCGTAAAGCAATCTAGAGGGACCAATCCCATTATATTGGCCAATGTGTGGGATTATAAATGTTGGATTTGTCCAAAAACAAGTTGAATGGAAATATTCCTTCATCTTTAGACAATTGTAAATCTATGAGGAATTTATTACTGCCCCAAAACAACTTGTCTAGGATATTACCACCAACTTTAAGTAAATGTACTATTTTACAAAGGTTAAAGGTGTCAGAAAAGAAATTGAGTAGAAATCTAGAAATAAGATTTCCAATTTATATGGAAGTTCTCTCTACTTATTCTAATATCTTCTTTGGGACTCTACCTATTTCAATGGACCAATGTACCCAACTTCAACTACTTAATTTAAGAAATAATAGATGAACTGGTCATCTAACTAGATACCTTGTAACTTTGTATGAATCAAGAATTTTAAGTGTTGGTTATAATAAGTTTCATTGCAGTATTCCTTCTAACATCACAAATCTTGTCAAATTACAAGTGTTGGATTTGTCTAACAACAAAATTAGTGGAAGCATCCCATCCAATCCAGAGAGACTCTAGGGATTCAAAACCCTTGGGTCTTCCAAACTCAGTAGTAATACATTGTATGAGGATCTTGAAATTGTCATCAAGGTATTTGAGTATACCATAGCATATGTGTTTGCTACAAACACAATATTGGATTTGTCTAGCAATAACATTATGGGAGAAATACCTCTAGGCATAGGCAATTCGAGTAGCTTGAGGTTCTTGAATTTATCAAAAAATCATTTAGAAGGCAAAATACCTGCATCTCTTGGTGGGATATCTACACTAGAACAACTGGACTTGGGAAAAAATAATTTGAGTGGAGAGATTCCTCAAGAGCTCCTTCTTCTAGCCATGCTAGCATATTCGGATGCCATCTAATGAAATCTGTGGAAGAATCCCACTAGGAACACAATTTGACACTTTCAAAGCTACTTCATTTCAAAGAAACAAATGTTTAGGTGGTTTACCTATACAAATATGTAAGGAAAAAATAAAACAATTTATAAAAAAGAATTAAACCAGATCAACATCTTAATGAGAAAGATCACTATGTTTAGTTGAAATTCCTAGGATGTCTATGAGTGTCTCCAAAAGTGTCACAGTTTACAATTTTAAACATTTAATGATTCAATTTAATTGAAACAACAATAATCTAGTGCACTTTATAACTAGGTCCAAGAACACAGCTAAGGCTACCCTCAACAGCCAAACAACTTGCAAAATTACCATGTCTTCCCAGTACAAACCTAAGATGTCTATGGTCACTATGAATAAAAATAATAACAAATATGAGTATAACCAATTTAATTCAAACAACAGTAACTTCCGGATCAACATATTAACCATAAAAGGAACCATGTGACACTTTTTATAGTTGAAATTCCTCCTAGATTTTCCTTCATGTCTGAAGAGTGTTAGCTATAGGAATAATAAAAATATTGACATTAGGTCTCTAAGTTACCAAAGAACACAAATGAGAATTCAAGGATAACCCCAAAAACAAGCAATGCAAAAGTTTATGAAGCATTACAGTGAACAATAAGTAGAGGGGTCAACTCATAGTACCAGAAGAAGGTGGAAACCCAAGGAAAACAAACAATGCAAAATTTTATGAAGCATTATAGTCAACAATAAATATATGGGTTTGCTCAAATGACAAGAATTTAGAAATGAAAATGATCTTTTGGGTAAATTCAATACTAAAAGCATGCGAATATGTGAGTAGAGGCGGACATGATAATGATATCAAAAGGAATGAAAACAACTCACGATCTTTTGGGAAAATTCAATACTAAAAGTATGAAAATATGTGAGTAGAGGCAGGCATGATAATGGTATTAAAAGGAATGAAAATGGTGCATCGTTGAATCATTTTTCATGCAACCTAAAGATAAACTAATTGCAAGAAGAAGGTAATGTAGGAGAAAAATAGGTTATGAACAAGATCCCATTTGAATCAAAGTGTCAAAAAGGCTTTCATATATATCTTATGATGTAATTCATACATCTATGTAGGTTGGAATTTTTGTTGATGTTCTTGCATTATCGAATATAGAGTTCTTGTCTCAAAGAAAAAATATAAATATTGTTCAGATCTTGGTACTTAGAATCCTAATGCAACTAAACAATATATTTTTTTTGCTGAAGCAAGAGTCAAGCCTTCTATTTCATTAATCGGTAAATAAAATACATAAAATACAACATTCCATGAGGAGTTGTGGACCAAGGAAAAAACCAATCTCAATCTATTAACGGGCCAAAGGAAAAAGCCCTGACCCCTACAAACAAAACCTCAAAACTCTAAAAAGAAAAATAATGTTGAAGTCGGCTAACGAGAATTAAGAATCAGACCTGAAGAGGAACAAATGTACCAATCTATAAGGATTTCATGTCCGAATAACTCAAAAACCCTCTAACCTGTAGAACGTACAAAAAACGACGATTCCCACCAAGAACATTTTGCATATCGCCAAAAATAAAATGTAATAACGCCTCTCACTCTCCTCCTGACTTGCATATTTAATCTCAACCGTCAAACCTCCTTGCTCGATCCAACGGCGGTCGATGATTTTGCAGTACTTAGAAGCACGACGCTTACCCAAATGGACCCACCAACATGCTCGATCGGTCCTAACCGTAGATCCGCCTTGCTTAATCTGACTACTGAGGATCATATTGCACGGGTCTACCTCACCGAATAATAGCACGCGACGAGGGCGGTATTATATCTGACCCCTAGGCCATGTGTAACTCACTGAATGGTATCGCTCCCATTTCGGAAAAACTACTACCCACTTGCAAGGCCTGCGATCACTGAAAAACAGCCCTAGACGTGGTATTGCGATCAAAGAAGGAAAACCCAGGGTTCTGAGGCTGCTGAGAGTTCCCAAATTCTGACCCCTTGTTGCATCTACTCTACCTAAACTAATGTAAGATGTAACTCTCGCCATCCTGTCGACCATGCAAAAAGCAAAGTCTCCCGGGCTGCTTTCGCCTGGAACCTCTATGGATGTACTTACCCAGGTTGCAAAGGTCGATAGTGTCCTGCAACCCACTAAAGACCGGGCTATGAAAAAACTGTTAATCATAAAGAAACTGAGTCATCTGGACCTTGCCTCCATGGCTTTGTTCCGAAACACCATCTTATATTCATCTACCTGGTCGTAACAATTCTCCTTTAATCTATTCTGAGGCAACTCTTGCCAAGCCATCGCAACCCTGCTTTTTGTACAGATCACTCCTTGATTGGCAAGAAGATCCACCAATTTATTGGCTATTCTTTGCACATGTTTAAAACTTACTGTTCGAAGGCACAGGAGGTGAAGATGAATTCGTTGAAAGACCTGGATCAACCTCCAATTTTTTGAGGCTTTTTTTGGTGTCATTCCCTAGTTGATTCTCTTGACCGAGTTAATGATTAAATCTGAATCAGCTTCAACAATCACATTTTGGCAGTTGTCCTATTCCAGGAAATATAACCATTGCTCCATAGCCATTAATTCCGCCATATTGTTGGTGGCTCTTTCTAAATGGCAATAGAAGATGAAAATAATACTTTCGTTCTCTTCCCTTAACACCCCTCCATAACCAGCAGTGCCCAGGTTGTCTTTTGAAGCCCCATCAATATTGTATTTCAAAAAACCCTTAGGGGGAGGATGCCAAAAATCTTGCTCAGATTCCATTGTTATTACCTTCCTATCCAGGCGCTGAGGAATAAGTCCCTACAAACCCAGCTGACTGAGAATCCTCAATTTTATTGTTGAAGGTGGTTTTTTAGGGAGATTTCATACTATCGTGCCAACCTTTTCCTTAATCTGTTTTAAGATCTGCTCATAAAGGTGTTGGGATGACTTCTTTTCATTCTTGAAGATTCTATTGTTCTTTTCTTTCTAAACATTCCATATAATGAAGCTTGGTGTAAGAGCGCATCCTGAGCCAAGAAATTCATAATCTGAAAAGTTTCTTCTCCAGTTGTTTAGGGTGTTGATAATACTCCCTTTGTCCCTATCAATCAGTTGGAAAGTGGTGGCAAAAGCATCCCACAACCTGGAGGTAAAAATGCAATTGTTGAGAAGGTGCTCCATTTTTTCCTCTTGGGCTTCATAGAGCTGGCATCTGGAAGGCCCCAGGACACCCGTGGAGCTATAAAAATGGTCTCTTTCACCTCTAGTTACCTCACATTAATATGTCAATCTGGAAACGTCTTGCTATTTCAAAGAGTGTCTCAGTCTGAGGCTTAGCATTTGCCAGAGTAATGCTTGTAGTACAATTGTTTGAAAATACAAAAGTAAATGGATGCATGTCTACAACTTAACTACTTCAAAAGGCTAAATCACACATTCAGATATTAAGCAATGTATCGGTCAAGGGTTCGGTAGCAATAACCCATCCCTTTAGAAAATGATGGAAAAGAAATCGGAGAACAGATCAAGGGTCTAGGAGTCGGGCAACAGATGCCAATGCTCACTACAGCCTGAGATCGTCCTTCACACCAAAATAACAAATAACAAGAAATGGAACAGCAGCCTGAGATCGTCCTTCACACCAAAATAACAAATAACAAGAAATGGAACAACAGATAAATTGAACAACAATGAAATGGAATAGAACAACAATTCTGAAATGGAACAGCAATTCAGAAATGGAACAGCAATTCAGAAATGGAACAACAATTCAGAAATGGAGCAGTACCTAAGTCTAACAAGCTATGAATCTATTAAATCATGTGCATTAGTCATAACCAAACATCAATCCTTCATTCTTAAAGATGTACACACAAATGGAACAGCACTGCCTACGGATACATGATGGAACAACACTGAAAACCATATAAACACAACCTGCTCAATCTGATTCAGTTATCACTCTAATTAGAAAGCGTACGATTGGATCTCAAGATGAAATAGTAATATTCGAGAATCCAATAATCATATAGAATCAGAGCTTCCAAGATGAATTCTGTAATGTTAAGGCACAATCGCATAACACAAAAACTCTGTAATGGAACAACAACATCCTCTAGAAACTAACTGGATTATATCAACACCTAAAGGAATAGTAATATGATGTAGCGTCAATACAACACTTTTGTTTTCGGGAACATTAATGGATTAAACATGACAGAGCATGTGACATAAACTTTATAAAACACGTCAGATTACCAGATCACGTTGATAAACAAACCACATAGAAACCATGCGTAATGGTACAAGATCAAGTGTCCTCCAGGGCCAGGCCCTTAGCCTCCAGGGGTACACCTCTTGAGGTTAATCCAAGCTCAAAGATAAAAGAGTAACCAAGTTTGTATTAATGCATGAAGTAAAATTACAGTAGAGCAAGTCTTAACAGGACATAATGATCACAGTTTTGATCTTTTAAAAGGAATTACATAAGAGCATAACCACACTTTTTAGCTAACAATGTTGCCCCTTATATAAGGGTGACGACGAAGATATCTATATGCAGAAATAGATAAAACAACGATCCCTTAGGATCAAGGATCCTGAGGGATTCGCAGAACTGTTAATCCTGAGTCACTTCTTCTCTTTTCTGCGCCGAGCTGATATCTCCGCTTCCTTTCCTGGGTTGGTCCGTTTTGATCTGGTTTGCATGCGGTCTCCCGTCGAAGGGACAACAGTTAACCCATCTTTGTCTTTTCCTTTAGGATGGCCACTTTTTGTCTTTCCTCCCTCCTGTACATGGAAACGACAATTGTCAGCGTTCTATATTAATCTCACATGTTTCGTTATAATTCTTTATCATTTTCTAAGTTCATGATGCAAAAAGGCTTATAAGTCCTAAGGAAAAGATACTGAAATAACCATCAAAACATACCTTCTTTGATACTCCACACACCCCCCTGCTTACCCTTTTTCATGGACTCATGAAAACATTGTAGTTGACATGTAAGGCATTGAGTGAGTAGGTTGGAGAATAATCTCATGTGAAGGCCTACAGCCGTGATGCGAAACTAGGTAATCAAAGAAATGGTCTGTTTGACCCTCAGGCATCTCATATAGGGCTTGGTATTTGAGTGCAGGATGCCAAATGATTGGACTCCAGAACCTATATCCTAACCAGGATGGCCCTGCCCTCAAAAAAAATTCGCCATAGAGGGGAAAATGGTTGGCAACTAGCTTAAAATTCTCATACTTAAATGGTTCTTTGAGCTGGATATTTGGATTATATATTCAATATTGAAATTTAGCTGCATCAATGGCAGGGTCTTTGATAGAGGAAAAGTATTCAAGTCCCTGCCGAATGATTGCCTCATGCATGGGTCCTAATGCTTCAATCACTCCTGGAGTCTTCATGAGGTTTCTATGTTTCCTCCATAACTGTGCTGGGTCCCTAGGCTCGGCTCTTATCCATAGATCTAATCCATTTTCTTGTCTTTGAAAAGAGTTATAGGCTTTGAGCCATTTAATTTGATTAATTGCAAATGAAATAAACACCTGTAATTGAATGTCCCCAACAAAAGGGCCAGGGTTCAGTTCGGTCTCCTGTTCTAGTACAAGGTTATGCAAGTAAAATTCACACAATAGTCTCTGCACTTTTACTCTGTAGTGTTT
>APFE031070109.1:19330-39148 GCA_000404065.3 Pinus taeda
GAATATGGTGGGTCTTCAATCCAACATTAGAGTCTATGAAATCATGATTAACATTTCTTTTGTTCGCATCATGAGTTTCCTTTACTACCCTTTCACCATTAGTAAGTATTTCTTATAGAAAATTTGTCAAATCTGTCTTCAAATCTGCCATGCTTGTCTTCAAATATGTCTTCAAATCTATCTTCAAATCATCCATCTTAGCTTCCACAGCCTTTATCTTAGATTCCACACCATTTATCTTAGCTTCTGTTAGCTTTTGTGAGAGTGACTTTTTTTGCACTTGGTCTTGTAATTTTGATATATCATGTAGCATTTCTTCCTCTTCTTCATGAGTTACGCTAGAGCTTTTAGGTTGCTTACTAGGTGCTCGCATTTTCTTTCCTCGAGGCATCAGTTACTAATAATAATGCTCTATTATTCCCTTTGAATTCCTTCAAAATAATTTTTCAAACCAAGCTTAAGCAAAAATTTAAAAAAAATATACACACCTTTTTTCACTTTGTAGGAGCTCGATATTGCCTTTGATGTATCTCTGTAATTTCGGATCATCTAGTTCTGAAATTGCGACCTGCAGTAGCCCTTTGTGTCCTCTTTCCAATGCCACCAGGCTTATCCAAATTGGATTCTCCAAGGAAAAGTTATGCCAAATCTCCCATAGTGACCTGATTATAGACTAATTCAGTAGAGCGAACTTGTACGATGTGCCACGTGTCCCTGTTTCGACCTTTGGCTCTAAAAAATATATACGAGAAACTAAAGTCTGTCCTCTTTCTGTACCTTCTTACAAAATTTCAATTCGATGCTCAGAGAGAAAGTTATGACAATTTTCCCCAGGTTGCCTGTTTGGAATGTAATTCAAGTGTCTGCAAAAAGACCAACTTCCTCGAATCATATCTTCGCAAATATAGCGCGAAACGCTCTGAAATTCGGGCACGAGGTTCAATGCGATTTCATCTCAAATGGGGATTTTGTTTTGCTTCTAAAACATCTCAAAAAAAAAAAAAAAAATATAGCAAAAATTCCACGATGACCTATTTGGAGCAGCGAAACCCTAGAATCCAAAGCTCTGATACCAAATGTTATGCAACCAACTCACAAAAAGATAGAAAAGATAGATCAACGCCTTAGAATTTAGCCTCTTCGAGGGGGAAACCTCCTTTACATTACACAAATGAATAATTCTTTTTTGATTCAAATGACAAAACGTCCTTTCTATATATATATGAGTTGAAGGAGTCACTATTACATATATAATAAAGATTCAATCGGTTCATCAGTTGGTTCAGTATAACCCAGCCGACCTAACAATAATAATATAAAGGTGCAAAAATAACAATAGAGGGATTCTATGGGGCACAGTAATAACAATATGGGGACAATAGGGGCACAACAATATTAATAACAGATACAACTACAATAGTAATGGGGTAATCACTAGTATTATAGGGACCTAACATTTATGGATAACAAAAAATCCAAACCGATGGTCATTTGCCTAAAGTGAAAAAATGACATGTAACACTCTATGACTGTAAATTTGTCATACTCTTAGTGCACTCCAGATTCCATGCATAAAGCTTCATTTTTTGTGACCTACAGGCACAACCGCACCCATAGGCCTTCTTTCGTGTGGTTAAGAGGCTTACAACCACACTATCAAGCCTTCTTCTATGTGATTGGGGCTTAGACTAAGAGAAACCTTCTCTTCTCATACCAAAATTTGTTGCAGACCAACAACATCGGATATTTGTTTATTCATTTCAAAAATCTTACTTCAACATTAGGGAATATTTTATACATTTAATGCAAATGATAATAGGTGTAGGGATCTTATGGATAGTTTCTCCCTCTGAATGGAAAGCCACTTTAGTCATCATCATTCAAAACATTAACCTGTTTATTGTAACACTGTCATGCATCAACAAAACTGTTAGATCATGATGCAGGGGCATCCATAATTCTCATTGACCGACATGTCAAAATCATTTACTAGAGGAGTTGATTCATCAAGGTGTGGTTTGTTAGATTAGGATTTATTTTAAATTGCCATGTAATTTATTAAAATTAGACAATTTGTTATAGTTTGTTTAATTTTCCCCCAAATGGTCCTCAGATCTTATCTTCGAGGATCTTAATCGAATTGATGTAGTTTTAAATATTTCTTTGATTAATAAGAAAATTAGTGGGAGTGTGAAAGTGAAATTTGTCTGTGAAGAGCTCTGTATTCGAATGCTAGTACTTTTGAAATCTTTATTTTTTTAAATAGTCTTGTGATAGCCCTGTGTTTAATAAGTACACCCGAGATCTTAAACGTTGATATTAGTATCAGATTGGTTGCAAGAGGGCAGAAAAGGGAGTGGAGTCATCATACAAAGGTCTCATAACTAAGACGATAGGCCCAAATTGCACAAATAGTCAAGAGGAGTCAGAGAATCGAACTCGAGAACAATCTTGGAAAGGCCAACACTTAGTCAATTTTTTCTCCTTTTGGAAGTTTCTATCAATTGACGAATCCTGATACCATTTATCAATGGAATCTCATAACAGAAGTTTAACCCAAAAGGCTCGAAGCGCACAACTTTATTTTAAATAGCATGGGGACCCTCGATTGTCAAGAGTCAGTGAGGGAAATTTCATTTCGTTTCCCGGGTTTATCAAGTGTCAGAGGAGTTACCCAGAGGTGGTTTAGCCTGGAGGCCAGGAAAGCCCAAAGTCTCGTAAGTTAATTTAATTAAGTGTCGGGAACCAGGGGACCAAGGATCGTCAAGTGATGGTGATGAAAATACTTTTTGTTCCTCGATTCTCTTAAGTGATGGGGTTGTTGGGCTCATGAGGGAAAGCGCATCGTGCGGTTTTATTCTTTATTAAGGAGTTAAGTGGAACGTATCGGAAGGTCGGAATCTCGTAAGGGATTTTTCATTTTTTGAATACTGGGGACCCAAGGTCGTAGGATTGTGTGGTCAGTCTGGAGAAGTTTTGTGTTGTTTCTTCTTTGTAATTCTCCCAGTGTATTTGAGCTTCTCGCTATGTATTTGAATAGGGATTTGATTATGTGGGTTGAAGGAAGTGTCGACTTGAAGGAACCAACTCCTGGAGGAACCAATTTAAGCAAATCTTTGATGGAATATTTGCATCGAGTGGTATCAAAGTAGACCCTACGTCTGCTTCAGGAACAAGAGAAGGAATCATGTCGCCCAGAGTTGAGATAGGCGTTGGACAAGGCATAAGAGGACAAGGATAGAGATTGGTTGCTAATAGAGAGGTACTGCGGGCAATGTAGCAGCTGGAGGATACAATGGAAGCAATGGAGACTGGTTAACACAGAGAACCAGAAGTTGGAGATGAGAGTTCTGAGGAGGAAGAAACTTCAAAAGAAGAAGTACCATAAGAACCAGTAGAGGCTAAGGTTCTAAAGGCAGTTTTGGCTTCTGTCATGAAAACAAAACCAGATCTATCTTCCTACATAGGTAGCATGAATCCAAAGGAGTTGATCGACTAGATCACAAAGATAGACAAGTTCTTTGAATACAAGGAAATGGATGAAGAGAAGGAGGTCAAGTTTGTATTGACAAGATTGAAGGGACATGAAACTCTCTGGTGGGATGGTGTGCAGACATAGAGAAGAAGAAAGAATAAGAAAAATATTAAGAGCCGGGACAAGATGGTAGAAAAACTTAGAGGTAAGTTTCTATAAAAATATTGCCAGATGACTTTATTTAGAAGTATGTGAAACCTTAGAAAAAGAAGCATGGTAATCAAGGAATACATAGAGGAGTTTTACAAAGTGAACATTAGAGTTGGATATGTGGAAGAGTCCACAAAGAAGACTACAAGGTACATTAATGGGCTCAGATTGCACATTCAAGATTAAATAAGTGTATTGTCACCAAGGGCAGTAGAGGATGCATATTAAATGGATCTGAAAGCAAAAGAGAAGCTTGCAAGGGAACAAGCAGGCATAGGCAAAGGTATTTCTAGAAGTAGAGGAAAGCATCAAAGCAAAGGGAGGTCTACCGCATCTAAATATGGGGTTAGTAGCTCTAGTCCACAAAGACAGCAAGAGGGAGAGTCAAAGGCCAGAGATCTTCTCCTAGAGGATGAGGAAGAGGCATGAGATAGGTTTGTTGCTATAGGTGTGATAAGCTTGGACACATGGCATATGATTGTCCAGAGAATAGAGAACCAGGCCAAAAGAATGTTGTTGCAACTCCAGTAGAAGAGTAGGTGGCCAAGGTGTAAGAAGAAGAGAATGTGCCATAGACAAGAGAAGCCCTGATGATGAAAAAGGTGTTGCTCAAGCAGGAGAAAGAATTTGTTGAGCTAGCTCAGAGGAGAACCTTGTTCCAAATTGTTTGCAAGGTCCAAGGTAAGTGTTATAAAGTTGTAATTGATAGTGGTAGTATAGACTACCTAATGTCCACAAAGGTTGTAGAGAAGTTGAAATTGAAGAAACGGAAGTAGACAACACCCTACAATGTGTATTAGCTACAAAAGGGACATCAAATTTTAGTGAATGAAAAGTGTGAGGTTGGGCTATAGATTGGTAGCTACAAAGACAAGATTTTGTGTGATGTGATGTTGATGGATGTGTGTCACATTCTTATTGGAATACCATGGCAATGTAATAGAAGTGTGGTGCATGATGCCAAGAGGAACACTTATAAGTTCCATAAGGATGGCATAAAGCATACTTTGTTGCCATTTCAGGAAGAAGGGACTTCTGGAAGCAGTGATTCAAAGACAGCGTTGATGAGTAGCAAGGAATTTATACAATAGATGAAGCCAAAAGAGGTAAATTTTGTTATTGTTTGTAAGTGTAGAGTAATTCTTACTTCTAGTGCTATCTCTGATTTGTCTATAGAAATTCAAGAGATGCTGGAAGAGTATCATGATATTGTGGTGGATGAATTTCCAAGTGACTTTCCACCATTAAGGAGTATCAGTCATCACATTAACTTGATATGAAGAGCTAGTTTGCCTAATAAAGTTTCCTACTGCATGACACCTAAGGAGAATGAGGAGATCAAAACATAAGTCCAGGAGTTGTTGGATAAGGGATTGATTAGAGAGAGTCTTAGTCTATGTGTTGTACCTATAGTGTTGACTCCAAAGAAGGATGGAGGATGGAACATGTGTATAGACGCTAGAGCCCTGAAAAAAATTGCAATCAGGTATCATTTTCCCCTGCCACTAATTGATGATTTATTGGATTGTTTGAGCGGTTCCTGTTGGTTTCCCAAAATGGAATTAAAGAGTGGATACCATCAAATCAGAATCAGAGAGGGAGATGAGTGGAAGACTGCATTTAAGACTAGCGAAGGTTTATATGAGTGGATGGTCATGCCATTTGGACTATCTAATGCACCCAATACATTCATGAGTTTAATGAATGAAGTAGTGAAATAATTCATAGGGAATTTTTTGATTGTTTACTTGGATTACATCTTAGTGTACAATCAAACAAAGGAGAAGCATATAAGGCATTTGAGGTATACGTTAGAAAAGTTGCAACGAGAGAAGTTTCTTATAAATTTGAAGAAATGTTCCTTTTTGAAGTCAGAGATGGTATATCTGGGATTTGTGATTTCCAAAGAAGGGCTGGAGATGGATCCAAGTAAGGTGAAATCCATCCTTGAATGGCCCTCTCCTAAAAGGGTATTTGAAGTTAGAAGTTTTCATTTTTTTTGCGAGTTTTTACAGGAAGTTTATTAGAAATTTCAGCAAGATGAGCACACCAATTATAGAGATAGTGAATAAGAATCAACAACCATTTAGGTGGACTAATGAAGCTAAAAAAGAGTTCCAAATGTTGAAGAGGAAGATCACAGAGCAACCAATGCTTCCTCTCCCAGATTTTAACAATCCTTTTCAAGTGAATATTGATGCTAGTAATGATGCAATTAGAGCAGTACTTAGCCAAGAGGAAAAACCCATAGCCTATTATAGTGAGAAGTTGAATGAGGTCATGAGAAAGTACACATCCTATGACAAAGAGTTTTATGTAGTGGTTCAGGCTCTTAATAAATGGAGGCATTATTTGATGTCTAGAGAATTTATTTATATACACTCATAATCATGCACTTCAGTATATAATGTAGCAGCCTAAGTTGAACCAGAAACATATAAAGTGGGTTGATTACTTGCAGGGTTTTACATTTGTTTTAAAGCACATAAATGGTCACTAAATAAAATTGCAGATGCTTTGAGCAAGAGACAACTTTTATTGCAGGCGAGTCAAATTCAAGTGTTGGGATTCGACTTTTAAAAGGAGTTGTATGAGGAGGATGCATACTTCAAGGAGGCCTTTGAAACCTGTAAGAGTCCAACTTCACAAGATAGGAGTCCATGGCTTGATTACATGATTCAAGATAGACTTCTTTTCAAAAACAACTAGTTGTGCATTCCAAATTATTTGATGAGGGAGAACTTAATTAAGGAGAAACATAGTGGAGGCCTTAGAGGACATTTTGGGTAAGACAAGACTTATGACCTATTGAAGAGGTACTACAATTGGCTAAAGTTGAGATTTGAAGTGCAAAAAATTGTGAAAAACTGTAGAACCTGTTAGTATGCCAAAGGAAGGAGCAAGAACATTGGATTGTATGCCCCATTGCCAGATCTAGAGAAGCCTTGGGCTTTAGTAAGTCTGGATTATTTTTTGGGATTCCCTAAAACACATAAAGGTAATGATTTTGTCTTCATGGTTGTAGATAGGTCTTGAAAAATGGCTCATTTTATTCCTTGTGCTAAGACTAGTGATGGTAGCCATATTGCTAACATGTTCTTTAAAGAAGTAGTAAGGCTACATGGAATTCCCAAAAGCATTGTTTCGAATCAAGATACTAAATTCTTGGGACGTTTCTGGAGAACCCTGTAGAAGAAATTTGGCACAAAACTACAGTTTAGTTTATCATATCACCCACAAACTAATGGTTATATTGAAGTTGTGAACAAAAGCCTAGGAAACATTTTGCACAATCTAATTGGGGAACACCCTAAATAATGGGACCATATTCTAGCACAAGTTGAATATTTTTACAATGAAACTCCTGACAGAATCACTGGAAAAATCCCTTTCCAGATTATTTATGGGATGAACCCAAGAGGAGTACATGAACTCATATACTTGGGAAAAATGGAGCATAAGAGTGCAATAGAAGAGGATTTTGCTACAACCATACCTAAGATTCATGACCAGGTCAAGCAAAAACTATATGACAGTAGTCTGAAATATAAAATTAGAGAAAACCTTAGTAGGAGGGAGAAGAATTTTAAGGTTGGAGATTTGGTGCTTGCACATTTGAGGAAGGAGAGATTCCCCAAGGGTGAGTACAACAAAGAAGGTTTAAAAAGATAGGATCCTGCAAAATTCTGAAGAAATTTTCTATGAATGCTTATGAACTTCAATTACGACCTGGAGTTGGAATTTCACCAATCTTTAATGTAGCAGACCTATACAAGTATGAGCCTGAGGCAGAACAACTAGTGAGTGACCAAAAACAACAGCCAATGGGAAAAACAGTTTCCAGTAGTTGAACCTTTGCAGCTAGAAAGGATATTGGACAAGAGACTAATCAAGAAGACCAGGTACAAAGAGTCCTTTGAGTACTTGGTTAAGTGGAAGAACCTGCCAGTGACAGATGCAACCCAAATGACTACCACACTCATATAGAAAAGTGGCAAATCCATTGAAGAACTCATGGACATGAGCCCATGAAACCATTGTTCCTTGGGAGTATGATGCGGGGGCATCAATAATTCTCATTGACTAAGAGGTCAAAATCATTTACTAGAGGAGTTGGTTGGTTAAGGTGTGGTTTTTTAGATTAGGATTTATTTAAAATTGCCATGTAATTTATTAAAATTAGACAATTTGTTATAGTTTTTTTAATTTCCCCCAAATTGGTCCTCAGATCCTATCTTAGAGGATCTAAATTGAATTGATGTAATTTTAAATATTTCTTTGATTAATGAGAAAAATCAGTTAGAGTGTGAAATTGAAATTTGTCTATGAAGAGCTATGTATTCGAACGATAGTCCTTCTGCAATATTTACTTTTTTTACACAGTCTTATGATAGCTTGTGTTTAATAAGTGCATTCGAGATCTTAAACACCAATATTAGTATCATATCGGTTTCAGTTGGGAGGAAGAGGGAGAGGGTTGTCATATAGAGGTCATATAACTAAGAGGAGAGGCCCAAATAGCACAAAGAGTTGAGAGGATCCAGAGCATTGAACCCGAGAATAAGCCTATAAAGGCCAACATCTGGTTGTTTTTTTCGCCTTTTAGAAGATTTTGTCAGTTGACGAAGCCCGAGACCATTTATCAATGGAATCCCATAACATAATTTTAGCCTAGAAAGCCCAGAGCCTTTAACTTTATTTTAAATAATGCCAAGACCTTGGATCATCAAAAGATAGTGACGAAAACTTATTTCCATTTCCTCGAATTATCAAGTGTTGGAGTTACTTGGAGGTGGTTTAGCTCGAAAAGCCCGGAGTCCCACAAGTTAATTTAATTGAGTGTCAAGAACCAAGGGACTAAGGATGATCAAGTGATGGCGACATAAATAGGTTATGTTCCATGGATCTGTTAAGTGACGAGGTCGTGGGGCCCGCAAGGGAAAGCATGTGGAGTGGTTTTATTCTTTATTAAGGAGATAAGTGGGCCATATCGAAAGGTTGGAATGTCGTAAGGGATTTTAATTGTATTTTTAAAGAATTCCAGGGACCCAGGGTCACAGGATTGTATGGTCAATCTGGAGCAGTTTTGCTTTGTTTCTTATTTGTAATTCTCCATTGTATTTGAGCTTTCCGCTATGGATTTTAACAGGGATTTGATTTCGTGGGTTGAAGGAAGTGCCGAATTAAAGGAACCAACTCCTGGAGGGACTAATTTAAGCAAATCTTCACTGAGATTTGCATCTGATCATGAAATCAAACTATATCAAGTTCTAACACATATATTCATCATGGTCATAACATGTCATCATCAACTACTTCATCATCACATATGAACATGACATCAAATTTTCATCAAGGGTTAGAGTCACATGATCAAGGTAGGTGTATCATCATACTTCAAGGATCATAATCGCTACATCACTTCTTTATTATATTATCCAACCATCAAGACAAGGCATCCAATTTTACCATATGACATAATCATTAATCTTATCAAAACCTAACCAAGTTCAACAAGAAGATCCTGAATATCAATCTTATTGTTATACTTTTATCATCAAGGTTATCATGCTCATCACAAGCATCAACAATAGAATCAAGTCACAATATATCAAAAATTAATGTCTTTATGTAGCTTTACCATGAGTTAATAGAATGTAAGAGACTTGTCCAATACTAAATGCACCATCTCATCGTGATCAAACTTACTTTCATATGCATATATGAGTCATTCATGAAGGTGAAATTCCCATCATACCCTAGGGCTTAACTTACTATCCAATATTGCAACTGAAACATAACATTGAAACAATACAACATACATACCTTGTAGTATTTTGAAACTTTTGCACTTTGTATCACTTGTCATGGGAAATTATAGCTCTTATGTTCCTACACTAGTCATCTTTCCCTACACCTTAGAATATCCTCAAGGAGGATCCACTTATCACATCTCATCAAGAGGTTAGAAGTATCCAAATACTCAAATATACATGCAAGAAGTATAATCAATTATCATATCAATAAATCGAAACTAAACTAAGCACATAAAGAAATAACATAAGTCGAAAAAGTACTTATCTTCAATGACAGGTTATATTCTCCCTCTTAAACCAACCTTTAAGAGCCATCACTGTCCATTGTCCATATAACATTGTTGCCTTTAATATCCTTTTACTTCATCAATAACCAAGGCCTAATTGAGAAGAGCCCAACTAGGGATATGCTAGAACAACTCCTTAATTATCACACTACGGTTTCAAAACTCAAAACTTTATCATATTCCAGGGTTTCTTTCAAACTCTAACCTTATAACGTCCATCAAACCCAAATAACTAGATTACCTAGGGTTTCCTTCAAACCCTAGTATTATGTTAGGTCTCCTCCATCTTCTCTTGCATCCATCACAGGTGTCTTCACAGGGGTGATATTCAATGACTTTTCTTCAACCAAACTATGAAAGCGTGTCAATTTTTCTTAGGGATATATTTTTCTTTGTTTTTAGATAATTGCATTTCTTCATTTTCATATTAAATTCACCCCATAGCATCATATCATTCTTCAGTTTGCAACATTATTCCGTGACATATGCAATTATATAGAAATAACAACATCGTCATCAATGCAACGGAACATAAAGGAACAATAGAAGAAAAACCATTCACACATAGAGACACTAGCATTGGTCGGAGACTAGGGAAAAACCCACTATGAGGAAAACCCTTTCAAATTCTTCTTCTTAGTAGATTGTCATTGAATAATTTAGAAAAAGAGAGTAGAATGATCCATATCAACAACCATAAACCTATCCATCTAAATCAACTAAACAATATCTATGAGATGAACCGAACAATGTTAATAATCCAAAACCTTGATTCAGAACCCTATGATCAACTGTCTCTATCTATGGTCAACTATTGAACTTTGTGGTCAACTGATGAAAACTTCAGTCAATTGAAAATTCAAAACCTACGTCCCAACCACACATAGAGAGTGATGTGCAAGTGGCTGAAACCATCCTAACGCATACATGAGCCTACGTGTCTACGATTGTGACCGAAAACTACTAGTGACATGCCTACAACTGGAAACCAAAACCCTAGCACATGTGCAAGCTTTGAACCCTGCAATCTTGGACATGTGTGAGCGAACTTTCATGAACCATCACAGATCTGTGCGAATCAAACCAAGAAAAAATAAGAATGATAATAATGATGATTTTCCAAATGAGGGTAACTTGACTTATATTTATAGCAATCCATGGGTGTCAAGTTTCTCTTTTGGCCCAACCTATCCTTTTGTGCACACATGGGCTTTAATTCAAAAATACACTTTCCCTTACCCAAATTGAGCGCTTCAATAGTCAGAATTGGTCCTCTCGAAAAGAGGAATCTAGTCTCATGATTGGAATTTGTCACTGAGCTACCAAAAATTAACACCCTTTTCCAAGAAGAGAAATGATTTCATTATGCCTTTCACACTACAACTCAACCACTTGCATTCCTTCATCCTTCAAGAGTATTGTTTCCATACTAGATGGAATATATAATAGTCATAATGCTCCATCCAAGAACCTTCCAAAAATGATGGTTCTTATAGGATCTTGATGACCCATTTATGCAAAATGACTACCTATAAATTGATGTTAGAAAATGCTCAGATGAACAATAATATACAATATGGCCCAATCTTGTCATTCTCTTTTATGCAAATGATCTTTCCCAAAGAAAATTAAACAAGTAGATTCTAATATTTCTATTATCATGTAATTCTATTTAACATACCATACTTTTTGCAAAACCAAGACTCTTCTAGAGTATACAATAATATATGATCTACTTTCTACTCAAATAAAAGAAAGACAAAAATTCATAAAGAAATTGACAAAGATGAGACTTCTTTCAATAATAAAGATCCTTGGAATCTTCTCCTTTTGACTTCTTCTCATGTTCTCCTCTTTCTTCAGTTGTGAGAGCTTCACTTCTTTCCTTCATTTTATTGTTATTTTGATGTTTGGAAAATCCCTTTTGTAGTGTCCATACTCATTGCATCCAAAGCATTGAATCTTGTACATGTATGTCTTCTTCTTGGATTTTCCAAACTTCCCTTTCTTCAACTTCTTGGTTCTTGTAAAGAAGGCTTGAGATATTTCGTTTGATTTAGCATCATCATTTGCCTTGATTCTGTATAATTCCAAGATACATTGAGCCCATAATTTATCAAAGGGTGTATTATCTTTCTTTGAGCAGATGCTAGTTGCAAAAATATTCCAATCAAGTGGCAAAGAATTCAATACATGAAGACTCATTTCAGAATCAGAAACAGTCTCCCCAAGCCCTTGCAATTGGTCCCTTATTTAATATATATTCATTATATATGAGGCCATGTATTCATCCTTGGATTTCCTTATTTTATATATTTTATTTCTTAAGTAAACCTTTTGACCTGTTGTACTTATAGTGTACAACTTTACCAACTTATCTTACATAGCCTTATATGTCTCCAAATCAGCAACAAAAGGAACAATATGATCTTTTAATGATTCCATAGTGATTATTTGTGCTCTTACTTCTCCTTTCTTATACTTTGGTAGTTCTTGATTCTTACCTTTCCTTGGTTCAGTAACTTCACCAAGAACATCCTCCATGACTTCATTTTATGTGAGTATCAATTATATTCTTTTCTTCCATGTAACAACCCTGGTAAAAAGTTCGTATAATAAAAGTTCTGAAGGCAAAAATAAGATCATGATAAGGGACACTTATTTGAAGATAAATTTTGGGCAAAGATATCCTAGTGGGAACCACTCGATGTGTGTCTTTGGCTAAGGCAAAGGCATTAAAAGGAAAAAAGGCCTTTTTGGCACATTAATAGGAGAAAAGGAAGGCAAAAGGTCACAGGTTGCATATGAGGAGAAAATTGAAGGAAAATAATGGAAAATGAAGAAATTATAGGCCTCATTAATAAAAAGGCTTTTGAGGATCAGTTGGAAAGTTTCTTAGTCACTTAGGGTTTTCTTGGAGCAATCTAGCTTTGGATCAAGGAAGGAAAAGCAAGTAAAGGGAAAGGAAGGAAATCAAGTATCAAGGAAGAAGAGCAGGATCAAGCATCTTCAGTGGGAATACTTATCAGTAACCTTTTGCATGTGTGATTTATTGGCTGGTTTGGACATGCATTTCTTTGCATGTTGGTGTATAGTTCTCTTATTTTCAGTGGCATGGTTTTGTCGAGTTATGACAGTGGTTTTCAACCTAGCCTTAACTTTTTCCTGAAGCCATGGTGTTTGGATGTTTATTTTGGTTTTCGAGCTTTGGTTTGCTGGATGGATTTCAGAATTCGAGGTGGAGGTGGTCTTAAGTTTCATTCTCAAAGGGCTAGGAATCCCTTGACCGATTTTGGTAGGATACACGGTAAATCCTGAGGGAGAAGTCTCAATTTAGGGCATAGTGATCTGGGTTTGGATTGCGGTAAATCTTGAGAAACCGGTCTTAGTTTAGGGCCTAGTGATCCAGGATTGAATTGCGGTAAAGCCTGAGAGACAAGGAGATGGAAAATTCCTCAAGGATAGTGATGGATTATGGATGACATTCCAAGTTCGGTTCAATTGTGATCAGAGCATTGGTTTTGGTGTGATCACAGTTTGGTGAGGGTGGAGGTGGTTTAACCTCTAGATTTCATTGGTTGTTCTATGAAATCCCACATCCATGCTTGGAATATGGCATGGGGGTGACTCACCGAAAGAGAGATTTGGTTCAACCATGTCTATGGTCGCGTGGTACGTGGAAGTGTCAAACCTAGTCGAATTTGCCTATGATTAATAAAATCTAAGTTCTCTTACTTTTGTACTTGTTTATATGTGGATTTAATGGTTGTCATATCTCTAATATTTATATGGTTTAATGTTGGTTACAAGCATGGTTATGTGACTGGTTCATGTCATGGTTATTTCATTTATTTACTTGGAATTATAAATGGATGGTTGCAAGACCTAATTAACTATATAATAGTCTAATGGATAAGGTGGTGATCCTTATTAATATGTTTGATAAGTTATTTCAGTCATTTATGCCATGTCTTGTATCCTAGACCTGTAGGTTGCATTGATGCCAAGTGTTTGACAGAATGTCAATCGCGGTTGGTGATGCTCAGGCCTAGTCATGAGGTTGATTTTTGATTTATCAGCATTGTTATCATGTTTTTGATTGATTTTGAAGGTTGTAGCAAGTTTTGGGTAGAGGCTGGGATTTTGGGCTAGAAAAGTGGCTCAAATCTTGGGGTCACTAGCATAGGTTTGCTGAGAAAAGTCCACAGTCGCTGACACAAAGGCCTATGAGAGTTACTTTGAGTTGTTGATCATTGTCTTTCCTCTAGCATGAGAGCGACTTTGGGTTAAGAAGCTTAAAACATTAGTGGGACCCAGGGATAGGATGTTTGAGTTGTTGACATGTCTTCTGGGGGTGTAATTACTAATGTGGATGGGTTTGTTTGATGAGTTCCATTAATTCCATTTCCTTAAGGTCACCAAGGAGATTGAATCCCTTATAGTAACCTCTCTCATCACATCTTTGCCCAACTTGTTTGCTGCTTGGGTGGCCCCAAGAGGAGGGGATGTTACAGATTGGTATCAGAGTGTGGTTGCGCTCTCTTTGGGTGAATGTGGTTGTCATGCATGCATTTCAGTTGCATGTGTATCTCTTACACTTGCATTACATGTGCTTGTAGCATTGCATAATGATTGATCATGATTGTAGTAAGGTTGTCATGAGGAACTTTATGTTGATTTTGTGGAATGCATCATCAGGAGTATATGACTGGTTACATGATTATATGCAACTTGATTACCTCCTTGTATGTTACATTGCATTCTTAGTTGTTTGATTACAGGTATCAGTCTTGTAGGTTGGTTACAGGTATTTATCGCTTATGCTCAACTACATGCATTCATGTGTATTTGTAGTTGATTATGCATTGCTTATGCATGTTGATGGTTGCATGTGGCAATGCGTAGAGTGGAGTAATGGTTGTTTTCATGCATGAGGTCATGGTTTGTGAAGTTGATATGGTCATGGATTGATGGCTGGACTCTAGCTAGAAGGATGTGTATATGGTTTGGTACTCGTGTTATATGTTTATATGTAGTTGTTATGCATGTATAGTCTTAGTTATAGTTATGCATGAATAGTAGGTAAAAAATGCCTTATGAAGTCATTGTATGCAAATTTAGGTCATCATAGTGCTATTGGTTGTTATGATGCTAATGTGCTCAATGAGATAGAATAGGAGATGCAGATCATTAAAGTGAAGTTGCAGCATTGGACCTCAAGGAAAGAGAAGATCATCATACAGGTATTGTATGTTTCGCATGCAGGTATATAAGTTAAGGCTTGTCGTATGCATTAGGTTTATATACATTAGGTTTATGTAGATGTTTTTGATGCTATGGTTACATACATGATAGATTCTAGTTGATTAGTGTAGTCATATGCACATGTGTCGGATACTCATAAATGATGGTAACCTGTGGTTGTATGCATTGCTACTGTTGTTTTATGTTAGATAACTTGATTATTAGGTTATATGTTGTTGATGAGCATGATATATAACTTATTGTTGTTATATGTTATTAACTTGATGATTAAGATTAGTTCACGAGATCTTGATGTTGTAATTTGGATTGGTCATATGCATGATGGTTATGTTCATTACATTGAAGGTCTTGATGGTATATGTACTGTGTTAACCTAGTTTGACCTATGCAGATGGTTATGGTTGCGATATTTAGGTATGAGCTGACATATTCATGATATGGTGTCGTACTAATCTAGATTGATCGTACATATGTGATTGTTATGCATAAACAACAAATGCTTATGAGCTTGTGATGTGAACATGTTAGTTAGTTATTGTTATGGATATCGTGATTTATGTTTGAGTTGATCTATTGTAAAGTTGTATCGTGCTAACCTGGATTGATTATGAAGATAAGATCACCTCCCCTGAGATACATTAAGATATGAGTTTGCTTATGCCGTATATTTGGTACTTGACGATTTGATAATGTTGTCCGGTTGATTTATTTAACATGGTATGGTTGCAAGTTGTTTGAATGTTTGATGAATTACATAATATGAGTATGTGTTCCAATGATATTGTTTTAAGATGATTGTACTAATATATATGTGTTGGGATAGTCAATATGTACTTGACTGTAAGTAGGTGATAATTGTAGCATTATGTCTAGTGACTATGAGTTGACTATGGATTATGACATGATTGTTAGCCTTGGTAAAGGTTTATTTCAAATTGGTAGATATTATTGTCTCGATGTTTGGAACATGTGGTTGACATGTGTGAGTAGTTGCAAGAAGCATGATGGTATTAGCCTAACAAGGTAATAGTTGATGTGTTTATATCACTAACAGTCAGGTGATGTGACAGTGCATAGTGACACTCAATTACAGCAAGGAAAACGTTAAAGAAAGGAATTAGACAGGAGTTCCTTTGGTTATGTTTGTAAACCCTAATTCCAAATGAATGAGTTATTTGCCTACAGGAAGTCTACTTAACCTTAATCTTGTTTGACATTATGTGGATACATGTTATATTCACGAACATGTACTTGACAGGTATATTTGCTAGTCTTTAGTTACAGGTGGATCTATCAAAGGATTGGAGTCCCTTAAGAGATGGTGTGGATGTGTTCAGTTGAAAGCAATGTGCTTGGCACAACAAGATGAGGTAACTGGTGTATTTTTATGTTTGTTTGGTGTGGAGCCTGATTACCTTCTATATTCAAAGGTCTTAGCCAGATGTATACCCCAGGAAGACTGTACACCCCTCCATGCGAGGGGGTGTGAGGGGGACTTGTCCCACCCGCGGGGGTTCGGGGGGGTCGATCCCCCCCAGCTGGGGGGTCCAGGGGCCAGCCGTCCCTTGGCGGGGGTTTGTGGGCAGCACCGCCTAAGCTAAAAATAGATGTAAAATTGCCTTGTAAAAGTCTAGTAATTTCTAGTCAATCTGGGCTGTTCATTAGGCAGATGATAGGACAGTAGAAGTTATGTTTAGTTTAGGGTTTTTTTTCCCTAGAAGGCGACCCCTCACTATATATGAGGGAATTGTATTGTGTTTATGTAGATCTGTATTCTGAGTGAGAAGAGAGAGGAGATTGAGAGCAAAGAGGGTGTTACAGCGAATCTACTGTAGGTTGTATCTCTTCAGTTTGCTGGATAATATAATAAAAGAAGGACTGGTTGTTTCTCCGTGGACGTATCCCAAACCAGGTAAACCACGTATATCTGTGTCTCTCTTGTTTTATGCATTTTCTATGTTTATATTTCTGCAATATTTTATGTGTTCCATTGCACCGTAATATATAATTTTCTAACAACTGGTATCAGAGCCGAAGGTCTATTTGGCTGATAAACTTGCAGGAGAGAAGGGTTCCTGGTTCGAGTGGGAGCGATGGTGGAAGATGGTAGGTTTAGGGTCGAAAAATCCAACGACCAAAACTACCAGTTGTGGAAGCTACAGATGGAAGATTATATGTATCAGAGAGATCTGTACCTACCATTGAGCAGAAAGAGAAAGAAGTCGACGAGTATGATAGACATAGAATGGGATATTCTCGAGAGAAAGGCACTTGGAACAATACGGTTGTGCCTAGCGGTGTCGGTAGCGTTTAATATTTCAAAGGAAACAACAACAGAGGGTTTAATGTCGGCATTGGCCAAACTATATGAAAAACCCACAGCCTCAAATAAGGTATTTCTTATGAAGTGTTTATTTAATATGAAGATGTCAGAAGGTGGATCTGTTGCTGATCATTTAAATGATTTTAATACAGTTACAAGTCAGTTGAGTTTTGTATGGGTAAATTTTGATGATGAAGTTAGGGCTCTGTTATTCTGTGCTCATTGCCAAAAAGTTGGAATGGTTTAGTTATGGCCTGTTGAGATTTTCTGTTTGAGTCAAATAGGCAAAAATCTCTGAAGGATGACAACAATAGGGATTCAGTTCCTAGATTAGCTCCAGGTTGTTGGGAGGGAGTTAATGCCTCCTATATTTGATGTGAGGGAGTTATGAGGCTGTTAGATTCTCTATGCTATATAACAGGCAATCATTCGGATGATTTTCTAAGAGAGTGTGAGGATTTCTTGATGTAATCTCCAAATTTGATTAATATATTCCTGATGCCTACGTTTGGTGGATGTAGCCCAGATTGGTTGGGTGAACCACGTTAAATATTGTGTTTCTGTGCTTGATTGAATGTCGTGTATTTATTTATTTGTTGTGCACCTGATCCAACAATTGGTATCAGAGCATGTTGGAGTTGCTGGTGCAAAGAGGATATCCTGGATCGTTTGCGTGGAGGTTTTCATCATACTTGGAGCACTAATGGATGGATCGCTGGCTGTCCTGCATGATTAATGCTGCTGTGCGTGAAAAGCCTGTGTGTAGAGCGTGCTGAGAGCTATGTGTGCTGGAGCCTATAATATCTGCGTGGAGCCTGATATCTGGAGCCGTGGAGCTAGTATCTGTTGTTGGTGCGTATTGAAGTGTTGGCGGTGCTGCGCTGATACCGGTATGGTTTAATTGCATGAAGCCTGTTTGTTTACATTGTTGGTGTTTCACATTAAACTGTGAGATGGGATTGCATTGTGCACAAACGTAACGGTGGCGTAAGCAATATCTGCATTGGTTTTTCATGTTTTAAATTCCCATGTTCTGAATCTCCGTGAGATGGAATTGAACCGTTTTAGTTCTGGAAATTGCGGTGCAGTGTGTTAAAAACCCGCAGTCAATTTATTTTAAAAACAAAGCAGTGACAGCGTTCACGTTTTTTTTTAAAACGCAGTGACTCTTATTGAGTTTCGTTGGCAACGCTAATGAGAGCCTGTGTCATGTGCTTTTAGCTGCATGATAATAGATACTCATTTTTTTCTTAATTCAGGCGGTACTGCGGGTCTCTATCTAAAAATTAGCGGAGCTGGATGTGGTTGTATTATAAATATTTCTATTTTTAATACCCTTACGCATATGGTATTCACATGTTATATGGGTGAACGTTATATGGGTGAATGCATATGGTATTAACATGTTATATGGGTGAAAGCATATGGTATTAACATGTTATATGGGTGAAAGCATATGGTACTAACATGTTATATGGGTGAACGCATATGGGTGGAGGTATAATATCATTAAAGTTTATGACAATTCGGTTTTTTATTTGCATTGTATATTAGAGTGGAATTTGGTATATAGTGGAAGTTTCATGCCTTGCGAATTTTTTAAAACAAAAATTCAACCAAATTCTAAATCAATAAAGACATCGAAATAATATACGTGCAAAGGGCAGTTTTTTGTTTTAAAGGCAAAGGCAGAAAGACATAGACAGGGTTTTTTGGTTGTGTGAAAACAAATGCAAAGGCAGAAATTTTTTTTGTGAAGGGAAGATATCTTTGTTTTAAAGGCATAGGCATTTTTTTTTTTAAATTGCTAGTACTTAAAACGTTGATATTGGAGATTATTGTGCTTTTTGATACAAAATGGCGAAAACTCAAAGTGCCCGGTTTGAAATTGAGAAATTTAATGGCAAGAATAATTTCGAGATCTGGAAGGTGAAAATGCATGACTTGTTGGTCCAACAAGGCGTGGTAAAGGCATTGATGGGTAAATCCAAACAACCTTACAACATCACAGACGATGAGTGGGACGAAATGGATGAAAGAGCTGTAAGTGCCATTCGATTATGCCTGGCGGACGATGTCTTGTTTAATATTGTGTCAGAGACAACAGCTGCTGGTTTGTGGACGAAACTGGAGAAACTGTACATGACCAAATCCTTAACCAATAGGATTCTCCTGAAGCGACAGTTGTACGGTTTGAGAATGAAGGAAGGGACATCGATTGTTGATCATTTAAATGCTTTTAATACTCTTCTTGTGCAATTACAAAGTATAGAAGTAAAAATACCATCCGAGGATAAAGTTATTACTTTATTGTGCTCGTTGCCCGAATCATGGGATCATTTTGTTACTTCTATAAGTCTTAGTTCATCAGAAACTATTGAGTTTGATGATGTAGTTGCATCCTTATTATCGGAAGAAACAAGGAGGAAGTCGCATTCCGAA
>APFE031070109.1:42059-75802 GCA_000404065.3 Pinus taeda
CATGGAGATTTTCAGAGACAGAAGCAATGGTAAGCTATGGCTATCACAACAAAAGTATATTGAGAAAATACTTTTGAGGTTTAGTATGGATAATGTGAAGCCTGTTTCAGTCCCTTTAGCTTCCCATTTTAAGCTTTCTTCGAGTTTATGTCCTAATACAGATGAAGAAAAGGATTATATGTCTCAAATTCCATATGCCAATGTTGTAGGGTGTTTAATGTATGCGATGGTTTGTACTCGACCAGATATTTCACATGAAGTTGGGGTTCTCAGCAGGTACATGGCAAATCCGGGTAAAGAACACTGGTCAGCAGTGAAATGGGTGCTTCGGTACTTGAGAGGAACGAGTAGTTATTGCATTTCTTACAATAAGAGTAGTGAATTTGTTTGCGGGTATGTTGATTCCAATTTTGCAGGTGATTTGGATAAGAGAAGGTCAACTTCAGGGTACGTCTTTACTCTTGCAGGTGGAGCTATCAGCTGGATGTCAAAGCTACAATACATTGTTGCTTTGTCCACTACTGAAGCAGAATACATTGCTGCTTCTCATGCTTGCAAAGAGGTGGTTTGGTTGAAAGGTTTGCTTGGTGAGTTTGGTAGGTTACAAGACAACATCAGGTTACTTTGTGATAGTCAAAGTGCAATACATTTGGCTAAGAATCCGGCCTATCATAGCAAATCAAAGCATATTCCAATTAAGTACCATTTTGTAAGACAGGTTATCACTGAAAGGGGAGTCTCTCTTGAAAAGGTGCATACAAAGGAGAACTGTGCAGACATGTTCACGAAACCAGTTTTGTTGGAGAAGCTACGTTGGTGTTTGGCTTCTCTTGGCTTGCAGAAAAGATAAAATAATAATAACAGGGCATCAGGCGAATTGTTGTCAAGGTGGAGATTGTTGAGATTTTCTGTTTGTAACAAAATAGGAAAAATCTCAGCTGATGACAACAATAGGGATTCAGTTCCTAGATTAGCTCCAGGTTGTTGGGAGGGAGTTAATGCCTCCTATATTTGATGTGAGGGAGTTAATGAGCTGTTAGATTCTCCATGCTATATAAAACGCAACCATTCGGATGG
This sequence comes from Pinus taeda, assembly GCA_000404065.3. Taxonomy (NCBI): domain Eukaryota; kingdom Viridiplantae; phylum Streptophyta; class Pinopsida; order Pinales; family Pinaceae; genus Pinus; species Pinus taeda. Next base: position 43,137 of record APFE031070109.1, read on the forward strand.
TTTGCTAAGAGAGTGAGAGGTTTTGTGAGGATTTATTGATGTAATCTCCAATTTGATTAATATATTCCTGATGCCTATGTTTGGTGGACGTAGCCGAGATTGGTTGGGTGAACCACGTTAAATACTGTGTCATATGTGCTGTGTTAATTCTGCTGTGTGTTTATTAAATTGTTGTGCCTCTGAATTCCAACAGAACCAAGTCAAGTTGTTAGATCAACTCTTGAACACATTCAATATTCAGACCATTTGTCTAGCCATGGATAGCTGAAAGTAAAATATCTGACATATGGTGATTGGTCCATAGGATGGTTCATCACTTCACAGTGTTTATGGCGAAAGCCCGGACGAGTGTAGTCGTCAAAATTATTGATCTTGTAAAGTTCATCATCGATGGTCACAAGCAGGTGTACTTTAAATGAGTCATAAGGTAAGCTCAAACATGTGGAGAAAGAAAGAGCGAAGCCTAGATGACTGCAGAGTGTGTAGAGTTGTTGATGAAGACCAGTGCAACAAAGAATATTTTTATTGTTATAATATATGTTGTAATTATACATTTAAAAATTAAGAGAGAGTGTTGAAAGATAATTCTTCCATATATAATTTAAAAGTAATTGCAGATTTATAGCTAGATGTTGAGAGAATATCTCAACCTCTTTATTTATATTTGGAATTAATTAGATCTCACAAACACCATAAATATATATTATACCCATATAATTAAAAAAATATAATAAAAATTATTTTTCCTTAATCTGTAGCTCTGTTTTTAATAGGGAAACATCCACGATATGTCGTTAAATAATGGAAGAAGAATTGGGTAGTCACCATTTTGGCCATCATAAACGATACAACAGAAACTACATGAAGCTCTAGTAGGGCACATTCCCATAGAGTTTAATAGATAATATTGTAAGACTGATTAGAAATTAAAAAAAAAAAAAAAACATTTTTAAAATTTTTGCGTGGGTGGAAATATTACTTTTTTATGAGTCAGAGTTTTTTTGAACCGAAGAAATTCATGGGCAGCGTTTAGATTTACATAGTTTTATTCTGCATTGGACAATTACATAGTTATCGCATTTGGCAAATTGATCCAAAAAAATCTGAATATTCGTGGTTTATTCTCTATGTTAATTAGGGAAGTCCAATTAAGGGTATGGAGTTGCAATCAATTTTATATTCAAAACATGGTAAAAAACATAAACTTCTGTATTAAAAAAATTTGGAGCGAAAGTAAATTTTAAATTTTATATTAAAAAAATGTAAAAAAATTGTATATCCAAAACATGGTAAAAATAAAAAATTTTATATTATAAAATTTGGAATGAAGGGTAAGTTTATATTAAAATATGTAAAAAAATCTAAAATATATTTCGGGCAATTTGCAACGGAGGTAAATTTTATATTTAAAACATGTAAAAATTTCTATATTTAAAATATGGTTAAAAAAAACTTTTATATTACAAAATTTGGAATGAAGGTAAATTCTATATTTAAAAACATATAAAAAAAATCTACAACACACTTCAGGCATATAGACAAATCTTGGAGGATAGCCATGATTAGTCTTGTAGTTGAATGATTACTAGTATCGAATTCCAATAGAGGTGTTTTTACATTTTATGATAAAAAATTATTTGGTTAATATTATTTTTTGTTATTGTTGAATAAATTTGGTTTTAATAGAGATTTGTTAAATAAAGTTGAAGTTTTAAATTTGTGTAGAAAATCATAACTTTATTATATTATCTAAACTTTGAATTTAAAAATTATTTGGTTAAAATTATTCTTCATTATTGTTGAATAAATTTGGTTTGATAGAGATTGGCCGTGTTTAGAAAATCATAACTCTAGTATGGCCGTGGACTCTAAGTGCAAGTGAAGGCAAATTACCTTATGTAGGCTCACGCCATGTTTTCGTTTGTATAACTTTCTCAGTGGCAAGATAATTAGTGTGACTTTCCACGTAAAAGGAAATGAGATGCTTAGCATGAGAAAGTGAGAAGTGGAATATCGAAAAGTTCAGTTTCATGATTGAATCTTTGAGGTCCAGAAGATATATCCGGTATTTGAATCTATTGAACCATATAAAATATGTTTGTCTCTGTTACTGTAACGAAGAAAACAAGCCCGCCTGAATAACACGTGGGGAGAGCGAGGATAAACTCTGGAGACATCCCAAGTGATAAGTTCGGACATATGTTTGTCTATGGGAAAAAATCCAGAGGGTGTGGGACCCTCGGGAGAATTCAGCTGTCGCGACATTGTTCCAAAAGGACAAGGCATTGCCATTGGTTGTAACACATGAGATTGTGCGATGATGCTGGAATGGTGTTCATATAATTAAGTTTCGATTATGTCGCGCCACTTGCTTGACGGATGAATCTCAAACCCCCCACAACCCACCATATTGATGCCCAGAAGAGACTGACACCTTATCCCTCCCTAATCACCTCTCTTCCTTGCCTGCCGGCCTTTTCAAAGCTCTCTGCTGGCATCCCCTGTACGATTGTGGCCGGATCAAAGATTGATAATTAAGTCTAGGTTGCTTTAGTGAAGTAACAAACTACCGAGTGTGGGAACTGGACTCTTTTATTAAATGCCGGCACGGAATTAAATATAGGTATATAAGTCAAATGATTTACTAAGTGTAGTTTTTTTTTTTTTTTTTTTTTGGGTAAATTGATGTATTATATATTCATATTCAAAAGAAAGATTACATTATTGATATTTTTAATAATAAGGGAAACCAAAAATGCAATAGATTAGTATCACCCATGCTTAAAAGAGTAGTATCATCCAAATCTATAGACATTAGAACCAAATTATGCTCCTCTGATCAACAAAGATCAAAACTAAAGGGAAATTGCAATCAATCTATAATCGTACAACTATTAAAACAAACTATCAATATGACCAGGTAAGGTGCACAGGAGGCATATAGGACCAACCATAGGCATCCTTATCCATAAGTAGTGCAGAACTATCCTTAAGTGGTCATAAGAAACTAGAAGGTGCAAAAAACCATCCATTAGCACTCATAAAAACCAATAGGCACACAAAACCATCCATAAGCATCCATAAATCACACAAGTGACTACAACTGCTATTGAAAACCCCCAAGGAATTCAACAATTTTGGTGCAAAGAGGACACATTAAACAACAACCACCTCTACCACAATGTATATAAACCAATGTCCCACGATGTGCAATGCTCAAATCTTTGGTAAGCCATAATCCACCCAAAAAATCCCATCATAAATGAGGAATAAGGACATAAAGAAAATGTACGATCACATCAAATAACACTGAAATAATTTCTCCAAGAAGTACTCAAAACACCATTTGGCCACATGACACAAAAACAGTTTGACATCATCCGACTGATACCCATGACCACATATCTTTGAACCATAGTGGCTATAAAGAACCCAAAATAAAGGCTCAAAGCCATCGAGAGAAATTGCAGAGTAGTATTTAGAACCACTTCATTCTAATGATATCCAAAAGTAGTAGAGCATGATAATGAACCAAAAAATACCATACCCATGTACTCTAGAACAAAAACAAGATGCAAACCACTGTGAAGGATCCAAACGTGAAGGAAATATACAAAAATAATGATAAAAGTACATGAAACCACCATTTCTAGTGATGATCAGAGGAAATTAGAGTAAGTGTCTCCACACTGTCACCTAGATGATTTGTGCGGTCACCACACACATAGTCACTCACGACAAAGCTTTCTACACGAGCCAAGGGAGAGTCGACATTCTCCAAGTAGAATCTTTGATTATGAAGCATACATTTAATGTCCTTCAACGAGGAGAAAACGTTACATTTCTCCTCTTGTTTGTCCTTAAAATAAACACACAACAGAGTCACCATTTGTTGATGAAGAGCCAAATCTTTCATAAAGTGGAGCCTCCCTTTTCTAACCCTACCAAGATCAGGAACCAATTTCATATCCTCCCTAAGCACCTTAGAATCTAAATGATGCAGATGTTCCCCTACCTCTTTCACCTCCAACAACAAGATTTCTTTGATCATCTTCCGAGGTACAACATCAGAAAAGGTAGCAACAGAGTCATAGGAAAAAGAACAATTGACTTCCACCACCCCTCCCACACCTCATTCTTTACCGAGGAGGCATGAAAAAATTTGCAAATGCACGCAGAGGACAAATATATGAAGAATTTGTATAACTAAAAATAGAAAAAGGAAAAGACACAGAGCCTTCAACTGAATATTTGAATACAACTAGACCATCACCTACATTCCACAATATAGGACCAAATTCCGGCAAATGTTTGAGCTCACCACACGACAACAACATGACACGATCCAGAACTCAAGTGGGAATTCCTTAAAACTAAAATTCACACAAAGACACTATAACAAAACCCTAAAACTCCTAATTTGACCAACAAGCAATAGAGAAGAAAACTTCAAAAAAATTGGAATGTACTAAATATGCTAAGAAACAAAACCTTTAGACACATAATTCTTCTTAGACATACAAACCCCAATATCAAGAATTAATCATTGAGGATGAGAAAAATTCCTCGAGGACTCAGGAAAGCGAGTGGACTAGGAATTTCCCACAAAGACCCAAACGAGAAATTAAAGAAGCAGTCGAACTAGATTCTTGACTTAGAAACCAAAAATAAAACTATAAGCCCTAGCCATATATAGTTAAGCTCATCATAACATGACGCATTGCATACAACGGAAGATCCAGAAAATCCACAGCTAAAAGCAAAGAATGAAATGGAACACCACAAAGAAAAAGGTAATTGATGACAAGGTGATAACCTTTCCACCTTTGACACCAAACGCGTACCTCCACTAGCCCCTCTCCATAACTAAACAGTTAAAACAACAACCCCACTGCATATCTAGCATGCCCATATTAACTACTCACTACCACACCGTGACGAGGAGGAGATAGGAGTGTGCATGCCACACTCTTCAAAACAACCCTAGCAACCGAAGAAACACTCACATCATTAACATCATTAAGTGTCTATAGCCTTAATATCATTGAAATTAGCCTTTTACAATTAGGTAAACTTCTTTTAATCTTACTTTTTTATTATAATGATTCTTACTTTAATCCTATACTTTTTTATCCTACTTTCTTTAATTCTTCTTTTTGTATTATATATAAAAACAATTAAATAAAATAATAAGGAAATAGTGATTAACTATCACAATTAAGATTAAAAACGACCAAAACATATACCCTTTTACTAAAATCTAATTCTTTTTTTCAATTAAAAATAAAAAATTGTCAATCCTACTTTATTTTTTTTATTACAAAGGAATCGGCAACTCGAGCAGCTTCGCAACTTGCGTAACATGGGGTCGATTCTAACCGCTACCACTATAACCCCTGGGAACTGCGCTTGCCCCTCTCCATAGCTCCGGACCAGTCCGAGGGATTTGAACTCGTGAGCTTCAATACAAAGCCCGCCTTTCTAACAAACTTCATCGCATTGTGATTACCAACTTGCCTACGAGGTGGAGCTAAAAAGTATAAATCCTACTTTAAAAGAGACATTATTAATATAAATAACTCTTATAAAAATAAAAACAAAGAAGCAACACTATTTCCTATAAAATCTTATATATATAGATATATATATTTAATTATAACATAATTACCCATCACAATTAAGATTAAAAGGAACCAAAACATATACCTTTTACTAAAATCTCATTCATTGAAATCTTTTTAATTAAGAATCAAAATTTTGTGAATCCTACTCTAAAATAGGCGTAAGTAAAAAAAAACAAACTATTAAAATAAAAAACAAAGAAACAACACCATTTCCTATAAAACAAAGAAACAACACCATTTCCTATAGAATCTTAAGTAGAATTAAGATGTTTCATGAATAATTGAAATGCCAACCAGCGTGGAAAATTTTGTATGACGCTTTTATATCAAACGATATTTCAGACCTAGATCAAAATGGGCGTTGTGACATTATTTTTAATTTTTTGGTTAAGAATCGAACATTTTTACAATTCTAAAAAAATATCACCAACTCATTTGAATGATTAATCGACTTCCACGTGGTACTTAAATCGTTTGTTTAAAACAGATTGTGTTTATTAGGAAGACTAAAGGATGACGGTCATATCTCGAGAATTATATGATTATTATTATATGATTAATATGTATGGAAGAAAATGCATTTAAGTGTATCTACTAGCATTTGCACGAGATGTTGCAAAGAAAACGCTGTAAGGCAATAGATAACATATAACACTATGTAAGGCAATCGATAGCATATAACACTAATTAACGCTTCTTTGCCTCACCACCTCCAAGCTGGCACCTGCTGTGCTGGCAACTAACACCCGCGCAATTTCAAATGATCCCTTGCGCCAAACATTCATTTGCTCCATTTGCACAATTGGAACAGGTCCTCTCGAGCATTCGTTTCTCCTGGTCACGGTGCTTGCTCACCTTGCAAGTCCGCTCGCGGTGTTGAATCCTGACAGGCTGTGCCCTAGGCGTAAGGTAAATTATACTTTGTGAAAAATGACATCCACCATTTTGGTGGGCGCCCGAAAAGCCCATGCATACGAATCCCACCCCGTGCTGCTATAAATTATCTGCATTGGCAGCTCCCAGCGTCTGGTGAAACAGATACATTCAAGGTCTCCATTTGGGCGCAGGTTCGAGAGATGTTGAAGGTGTTTTCCCATTGCATCGTAATCAGTTACCAGATTTATAACGAACCACTTATCCATTCAAACATCTTCAATAGTTTTTAGGACGTGGTTTAATGGTTAATAGTTAAGTAGGGAGGTCTAATCTCAAACAAAATTATATATATCTGAAAATTGCTCCAAATGCGGTCCAATCTCAAGCAAAATTATATATATCTGAAAACTCCTCCAAACACACTTTTTTTAGTTGAAAAAAATACAATAAACCATCGCCATTACAATTGGAAACTCAAGCTCCTGCATCCAGTGTGCTTGATTGTGTACTACCCACTTAGCCATGGAGGCCATGAAAATCAGATAATCCTAAACCACCGCCATTGCAAGCTTCCTGCATCCACTATGCCTGCCTGTGCACTTTGCCAGGTGCATAGTTTATTTGGGCTTTTCATTGGGGTGAGATTTTGAGTACAAATATATTCAATTCTGTGAGAGGAATTTGGTGCACATTAATTTTCACATGCTTGCTAGGAAGGATGACCACAGAAAAAATGCAAGGGTGCCAACCGGTGGAGCATCAATGTAAGTAGTAGGCTCAGACTACCTGAAGTATGTTGCCACATTTGCCTTATCCTCCTTTTCAACTGAAAACATTTTCCAATGCTTCTTTGGTGGGGTGCCATTGCTTTCTGCAATAAATGAATTATACCTTGCTATTTTGGCAACAAAAAATATAATTGCAAGTGAATCTAATTTTCGTGTCAGATCAACAACCTTTTTCTCGAACTTCTTGTTCCTACTTGCTGAAAGAAAACTATGTTTTTTGTTATCAATCTTGAATATTTCTTTCATGTCTTCTCTTGCATTATTATGGCGATCTGGGCTCTATGTCAAATGAAGTGACCAGACTGTCATAAGATTAGGCTAGTAATGCAAGCAAGGCGATGACTGCATGTACATTTTGAATTGGTGCCTCAACAGGTGCTAGCATATCTAACAATTTTTTGAAGTGATTGATGTTGTTGGCCACACCTTATGTTGTCATCTTTATTTGTGAAAACTTCCTAAGCTATATCTTAGGATGACAGCTTGATATTCATAAATGTTAAACAACTTGAATTTCAATTGATTGTTGTGTTTGGCTACATATTAGGAGCCTCCTCTTTATTTGGTGAAGTTCCCTCAGAAAAATCTCACAGTTATAGCTTTATTTTCACACACGTGTGCCCCATTTTTCTTTTGGTCTTTTGGCACTGCTGATGTGAGTCATTTGATCATTAATGCTCAAAATGCTACAAGTAAGAGTCCTGTGATTATTAGTTTCCCATTTGTTTCCTGTGATTATACTTCCTACTAAGCATATATGTTTACTTTACCCATATCAACCATGACAACTTTTAACAATTATAAGAACCACACTTAGCATGCTAATTTATCACTTGATTCCTATCATATTTGTATTAATAATGACTAATCTACTAGCAGTAATTTCACCTATAAAGCATCCATAAATTCGGTTTCACCTACTATTTCCACACTCGTATTATACATGCATTCAATAATAATAGAACTCCATATTCCAACTTGAACCAGCTCTGAATTTATGAATACGAGCATACACCCTAGAGGTTATGGTTCTCTCAAATAACTTCGTAACATTTTCAGTACATGAATACAACGTCTTACTTATATCTATTCAGTTTGTAATAAAATGACATATATATCTATTCTTGTGGTAAGTGACGAAGTGACATAAGATCAAACATAATATAATCCATTGAAATCACATAACACATTTACTCAAACCAAACCAACCGATAAGGAATCACTTGGAAATAAGACACCTCCACCCAACCTAGAACCGAAATCCTCCAGTTCACCCCCAAGCTGTGAGTACTTGCCCCTAGAATAAAAAACCACCCTTGTTGATCCCTTCATAGGTATTTAATACCTTTCTTTCAAGATAAGGTTTCCTTTAGCGGCGTTCTGCTTTTGTGGATTTTCTTATCCAATTGCCTAGGATTTTCCATAAAATCCCGCATTTCTCTCCTATGACACTTTTACGCATATCCAAGCTTAGCATATTTATCCAATCAATGGATTTTATCTCCCATCCTTTAAGCTTATCTAGAATTCCATATAGAATTCTTATCATGAAACAATTGTCAAATCTAATTTATCAATGAGAATTTATCTTTATTTTTATTTTGGAAAGAATTTCATTTCTAGGTGTCTCATTCCCAAGTACATATATCCCATATATCTATTTATAAATAACTAACCATTTACATAATTAGTTCAATATTCCCCGTTAACTTTTCTTTCATTATTTCTAAGCCAACTTAGTTTAACCACAACAATTTTACCACAACGTAGGGATATTACAATAGGAGTGGAGCGTAGTGGTTAGTGAAGACGTTTCTTGAGGTATTTAATGACACAATTTGTGTTGCATGCCTTATATTTCATATTCAAATGAAACTAGTATAAGTATGTGGATCAATTTAATGGTCATCCTTCCACAATTTTCCTTGTGTCTACATAAAATGTAGAGGCTTGTGATACGTGTGGATGAACATATATTTCCCGAGAATGTAATGCTTCCATTGGTGGTAAGATTATATAATGGCATTAATTTCTTTTTCATAGTGGGGTATTTATGGATGTTTTCTAATAGACTCTCACAATGATAGGACACCATGTTACACAATATTTTGTCACACCTCCTACTCTTCCCTGTGTCATACCTTGAAGTGCCCAAAACTTGGCAATCATACAGTGTAGCCATCCTGACATCTAACTCAGATCCTCCCTAAAACACTAATGGAAACATGCCTTGAGCCTTTCTTGAAGAAGTAAGCTCTAAAATGCTAATTCCAAGACCAACGCTAATGCAACACTAGAAAATAGTGTTGATGACAAGTTTCACTATACTAGCCTCGTGCTACGAGTGCAATTTTACTTGGATACTCACATTGATCACTGAAAGACAAGTTTTCCGAAAGAGGATAAGAAGCTTCATGATCTAGAGGCTTCCAAAATGATGAGCTAGAGGTTATTTGGTGTGTATGTGTTCAAATTCTCCCAATATTTCGCTTTGATATTATCCCTATGAGCTACCTCCTTGAGATGAGGGCCTTCACATATCCTTCGAGTGATCCTAACTCCCTTTCTCTGCCTATATATCTATCCTCTCCCAATCCCAATTGGTTGGTCTCTGATTATTCGCACCCTTCTGCTGAGATATTGCCTACATGCTACTCATTTGGCTGGAAGAAGGAGTGCTTGGGGAGCTTGAGCTTAGACTTGGAAATTCACTCAAGGAGAGGGTGTTGGCTTTAGTGCTTGGTTGTATTCTTCCTCCTTTATTTCATTAATATATACAACTGTTGGTTCACTTTCCATAAATGTTTGTGTTAATGCATCATTTATCTTAATGCTCCTTAGTCTATTAAGTAGATTACTTTCGACTATGCTTGTTTCACTTGTATGCTTTGTTGTGTCTTTGATCTCTTGTGCAGGTATCCAAATGTTGTGAGAAATAGAGTTAAGCCTGATGAGCAAGTGATTCAAGGCCTTCAACAAAGGAGTGCGTTATAGAATTAGAATGAGGTAGGCCATCTTCCGCTTCTCTCATTTCAATTGTAATTTAGGAAAGTGTCTTATATATTCTCATGTGGGTTGTTAGTCCCACTCATTAGGCTAGATCGATCGTCTTTGTCTGCAGAGAGAGTTTACCTATACATCAAAATGGCGACTCCACCAGGGAAGCTATAACCTTTTCCATCCATTCTTTCAATTAGATTCTATGATGAGTTTGATGAGCCATCAATTTCTTGCCTTGTGAGCATCATTGTAGATATTTGCATTTATTGGTTATTTCCTGAGAATGTTAACCCTGTTCTCATCTTGAAGATATTCTAATTTTTCCTTGTTTTTCTCGCCTAACACATTTTCTGCTTTGACAGAAGTGCCGACAATGCTATTTTTCAAATTAAAGTCACGTTTCTCTACCTTTCATCGCCATTTTTTCCTTTAACAGGTGCGTTGATCCCACAGGATATAAGAAAATTAGGGTTTCTTCTTATTTTCAGTGCCTTTCGACCTCTATCAATGATTTTATACTGTAACTACGATATGTTTTTCTTGATTGTTATTCTTGTGTGATTGAAATTTGTCTCTTGGCTTTGTTGGTCTGTGTTTGAAGCTTTATTGCCTTCTAGGGTTTATAAGGTTTCTAGGTCACCCTTGGCTCATTTCTTGCTCTGCCTCTCTGAGATTGATTGCTTCCATTTAGGAGTCTTGCTGCAATCAAGACACCTTTTTTCAAGTTGCTTTCAGTTCATGATTGTAAAGTTATTTTCATTAGTATTGACTTAATAATATTGGTTCTCTGAAAATTTCTTTTAATCCATTGTCAAACATAGATTACATTTGTTTGATTTGGTAGGACTGAAAGTGAATACGTGTTTTGATTTCTCTGTTTCGAAATGGAAAGTGAAAGATTTCTTCATTTTAGTATTTTTGAAATGATTTGCATTCGAAAGCATAGGTGAATGAAATTTTCATTTTAGTTGTTTTAGATTGCATTTTTCCTTTGATCATTGCATTAGTTTTCATTGTTGAATCAAAGTTAAATTAAAAGAACAAAATATTAGTGCATCATAGTGAAAGGATAGTGATTTTTGTTTCTCATAGGATTGCATTTTGGCATTGCATTTGTTAATGAAAGTGAAAGATTAGATCTCATTTTTTACATTTTTGCATTCGAAATATAAAGAGTTATGTTTTGATGCATTTTCCTTGATTGATGAATTATTTGGTTGTCTCTCCTCCTTCATTAGTTTAGCCTTCATCAATTGAAAATTTTACATTTTTATCATTTTGTTGCATCATAGGAATCAGGTGACATTGTTGAGCCATCAAACTAAAACTTAATTGAAGATAAACTTATAATTTACCTCAGTCAACCTAAGGAGAATTTTTAATCTAACACACATATGTAGGGGTTTAGGCTAGAGACGTGTTCTAGCATCTTTAAACATAGAAATTATCATTAACTTCTCACCTTGGACACACTCGAGGGTGAGTGACATAGTTCAAGAAAAACCTCTATATGTATTTGTTGATGAAAATTCTCCTCGGAAAGGCCATGGAATAAATTTCGGTGAGCATGGCGACAATTGTACAAGATTTTCCGAATTACAAATAGGATTTACAGAAGCCGCAATTTCAAATGCAGAGACAAGAATGACACCTCGATCGCATTGAGAAACGCTTCCCTTGTCTATTCTCATAGATAGAGATGCTTGGTTCCAATGCTAAAGATCTAGCTCTAGTCGAATCTATCTTTGCTGAGGAGGATGATTAGAATGCTTTCTTTCTGTCATTTTTTATTTGTATTTATGTGGATAGCTTTTACCTTTTAGTTTGTAGTGATGTATGCTTATAGCCAAATAGAGTATGGACGAGGACATTATAATCATACTTATATAGCTTGGATAGAAAGACTCAATATGTTTTGCTACTAGATGGCTTGTCATACGGTTAAGTGGTAAATAGACTTGGTTTCCCGATGGGCAAGTTGAGGCCACCTAACTTGTTTTATATGGTTGGAACTTGCTTATTGATTAATTAATGAAGGAAGGATCTATCAAGCTTACACAAAAAATAAAAAATAAAAAATAAACATTGAATCCTTGATTTGATTTCTATGGCAATCTATTTAGTAGTCCCCAGGATAAAGGGTTTAGATATATCTCAAAAGTAATGATAACCATTTTCTTTTTAGATTTAATTAACAAGAGCTATAAAATTAAATTAAAATAAAATATGTAAAAAATATTTTGATTGTGAAATAAGTTTTGTTTTTTTGGGCATGTGGTATTAGTAAGCCATGGTATTGACCCATCTAAAAGCATATTTACATGTTAATAGTATCCATGGTAAAGTGAGGGTGAATATCCATGGTTAAAAATAGTGTCATATTGTTATAAAATAAATTTATTGTGAAACACATTTTGGTTTTTGGGCATGTGGTATTGATAAGCGATGGTATTGGCCAATCGTATTGTAACAAGACCTATTCATTATTTAATAACTAAATCAAAATATTACAAATTGACTTTAACTTTTATTATTATTTGAGCTATATTAGTTTTATCTTTTTATTTATTACTTTAACTTGTTTTATTACTTTTACTGTTTTATTTTTTAATTTAGGTGATGGTATTGGCCCATGGTATGATATTTTAGCCTCTTTTATTATTATTTATTTTGTAATAGTATTTTAACTTGTTTTATTACTTTTAATGTTTTTTTTTTTTAATTTAATTCACATATAATTGTAAAATGTTTATGTAAAATGTTAAATATTTACCTACACATATACCTCTAGCCCATGGTATGCTATTTTAGCTTCTTTTATTACTTTTAATGTTTTTTTTTTTGTTTTTTTTTAATTTAACTCACATATAATTGTAAAATATTTATGTAAAATTTTAAACATTTACCTACACATCTATCTCTATACTCACGAACATTGCCATTACATTAAATTTATTAAATTTTAAACATTTACATGTTAAATATTTACTTTAACTTTTACCCATGTATTTGTTAAATGTTAAACATTTATATGTTAAATATTCACTTTAACATCTACCAAGGCAATCAAATCTATATATGTAATTAATATTTAAAATTATATATTTACATATATATATAACATTTTGATTGGAATATATATCTATATGTAATTATATTGAATAAACTTAATTTTTTTTCTAAAAATGATTATTATGAGAGGATTATATCGTCCTTTGTGCATTACACATCCTTATCAAAAATCCATTACACGCTCTTTCTTACACGACATAATCCGCTTTACTTTGATTTTGGTCGACTATGACGAGGAAGGCCACTGATCATTCGGAAGGAGATGGTTATAATTTTGTAATGAAGCCCTAAAAGCGGTCTATCTCAAGAAAAAAAAGATAGACATTATGCACACTGTAGTGGGCAGCTGGAATTTGACATAAAGCACGGTAAAGGACTGTTAAAGAATTTCAAATATTAATGTAACATTTTTATATTACTTCTGGGGATATAGAGTATTGAGCCCTACGATGCATTATTAAGGGTTTTTTTTTTTAAATTGTCGTTTTATTTTAAACCCCCATATAGTTTATACTATATGTGACGTCATATAAAAATATAGAAGCGTATAAAAACCAGAGATTGATTAATATTTAGATCGTTGATGTTGAGAATTCATTGAAACCCATATTCAGTTGACACAATCCTCTAAAAAAAGGATGAGATATCACAATCTCGCGACATAATTATATGAAAACCATATAACAAAAGTAACGCACAGTAATAGATTTCGTTGCCAATCCCACCAAAAGATATCTTGAATAACATGTAAATGATGGAGTGATTTTTATGCCATATTGGCTTTGCGTCCATCCATCTCAATAGTTTGGTATCAAATAATGTTAAATAGCAATCGAATGCCTTACGGATATCCATTAGTCTTTCTAGCACCGTCAATCTCAAATACCTTAGAATTAACAATATTATCCTATGAAAAGATCTCTGAAAGGACCTAAAATAGTGGTGTCAAACATGTTCAATATGAAACATAGTTATACCATGATAATATTGCCACCAGAAGGTTGAAACCAAAGTTCTGTCCCATAAGTTTTAGAATACAAACACACCTCTTAGTCATGTCGCATGTCGTTGGTAAAATGGAGGCATTCTAACTCTGGTTAATTATAAGTTCACTCCTTACTTTGAAGACCTCCTTACATTTTGACTCATAACTGTGTCATGTGTCATTCATAACAAAAGGAGGGTATCCAAAATTACTGTTGATGAGTAGTTTTAGCATTTGTTTGAAGATTTTTCTTCATTCTTAAACGAAATGTATTAATGTGTTTAGTTTAAATGTTAAATAGATTTGTCATAAATATAGCATATAGAATTTAAATACAAAATTTTGAAATGACATTCTCGATCGGTTCTTCAACTTGTCCTGACGATGAACCACATTGGTTGGTTCGAAACGCTTCGACAAAAGATCATTTATGTGATTTCGCGGAAAATTCTCTAAACAATATTATGGATCACAAAAGTCTAAATTCCTTAATAAATTTATATTCTAAAAATATCATTAAATTAATTAATTTAACAATATAGTATATATTATCTCATATATTATTTAACTAATATGAAACACCAAATACATATTTTATAAATATATAACATATTTAATTTTTTTAAAGATAAAAAAGTTAGTTCTATTATAAAAAAATTTGAAGTGTCATTGAACTTAATAACAGTACAAGTACAACTTTAATATCATATAATATCAAACAAGTACAACTTTAATATCATATAATATCAAACAAGTACAACTTTAATATCATATAATTTTAACTTGAATAATTACTAATGGCAGGTAATCCTCGCGCTTAAAGTTTTGTAGACTAATAGGCCACACCATGGCATTCCCAACAACCCTAACATCACAAGTCAATTGACATCGGTTTATGGCAGTAAAACGTTAATTCATTGCCGTGTAAAGCAAAACTGAGTTCTACATATGATGAGTACAAAAGAAATACGTTACTGTCAGTCCAAGTCCCTTTTCATTGCCCAATAACAACCATCCAGTGCAATCTTTGTTTGTTGGGGACGATTTGATTTTGTTGTATACCACTTGTACAAATTTCCAAAATATTATAAAATCTGCACAAACAAATAACAATAACCCATATATTAGAATCATAGCCATGCAAGTTCATGATTTTCCCCAATATTTCACATCTGTGTAGTTATTAACACAGTACCCAAATGATCCCAGACTTGAACAAATTAATATTTGTCTCAACCTTCTGCTGATAACCACAACATTAGTTTACGTAAGATTTGCATGTCATGCAGTGTACTCAAATCATGTTGAACTAGCAAAATTCAACGCCATTATTTCATTTGTTTGTCAAGAGTATGGTTCCAACGTCATACATCATCGCAGGATCCCGGCAATGCCTACGGTCCCGCACCCTCTCCTTTTTTTTCTAACCCACCCGATAAACATATATTCGAACTTATCAATCGGGATGCTTCCAGAGTTTAACCTCTCTCTCTCCGGTCGTCTTATCCAGATGGCTCGTTCTCTACATAATAGAGATAAGTTTGAGCTATATAGTTCAATATATTTAAATCACAGATGTATCTTCTGTATCTCAAATATTCCATCATGAAACCGACCTTCTCGATATTCCTTCTGCAAATTGCCATTCTCACTATTTATTTCCAGAGAAGCATCTCCTTTTTCATAAGTCAATGTAATTATTGGTACTCTGCTGTCATTGAGTGACCTACATACATGAAAAAATAAAAAGGCTTGAGCCCACATATTGTAATTCCACTGTTGTTGTCTTCACCTGCTCTCAGTCCATGACTTTCGATTTACAGAATTGAAAAGCTGGTCTCTGTGGATTTCTTTCTTCCATTATTTAATGAATGGCATATGTGGATTTCTTTATAGCCATGATTTATTTATCGTTTTATTGATAAACAGATACACGGTTGGAAATATATTTGGTGCATTGCAAACCGTTTTCATTGTTAATAGATTTTGTATAAATTAATAATTCGCCAAAATTGTGTTAAGTTAATTATTTCCAGAGATATCTACGATTTACATCAACGGTTTATTAACTAATAAGGTATAAAAATATTTTTATGAACACGACTCAGAGTCACAACTAACCGCCTAGTTAAGAGGAGATTATCAACGGTTATATTCATCAGTATTGGCCATGCTTAAATGTTGTTTTTGCGACTAAAAAACTTTTATCAGGAATATATCTGTTAGTTGATCTCTTGATTTACAAAATTGAATAGACATGTCACTACTGTGTTGAAAACCTTTTGTTTATCAATGTGCTTTTGTTTATCAATGTGCTTTTTGTTCTGAAACTAGTGGTTCTTTAATAATGCAATTGCTGAATTGTTGTCAAAATTATCAACATATGTAAGGTCTTTCAAAAGTTTTCTTACCCATAATACGTCCATGTTGTTCTTTAATAATGCAATCGCTGAATTGTTGTCGAAATTATCAACCTATGTAAGGTCTTTTAAAAGTTTTCTTAGCCATAATACATGCATGTTGTTGCAGTACTTTTTACAGGTTCTCTTCTGCAAAAGGTATCTTTTTAAAAGCTCATGAGATGAAATTTGTAGCCAAATGAAAAACATATGTTCATGCGCTTTTCCTATCATTAATATTTGCACAAAAATCAATGTTGGTCTTGTCTACAACAATCTATAGTTAGTTGTAATTACAATACACCTCTAAGTTATTTTTCCAACTTTCTAGTAAAATTCTTTGGTATACTCCATAAATCTGAAAATATATCTAACTATATACATAACATAAGGTCTAATTGCTATGGAAAATTTTAGGGGATAATATGTGTACATGGGCTAATTCTCCATGTTTTTTCCAAAAAGAGATGGGTTACCATTTTCTTCTAAAAGTGTTTTACCCAAATTTTATAAGACAAAAATGTCTTACCTTAAAAATCTCTAAAATTTTATAGACTATATAAGATAATTAGAAGTTTGAATATTTTTAATAGTTGGCATATTGTGGATTAGTAAGATTTGCAAATGTTTCTAATCTTTAAGATAAGTTTCCATCCTTAGTCTACCTATAAGCGTGTCTGTGGTAATAATTTAGGGTGATGTATTTACGATTTCTTTGGTAATTTAGGGTGATGTATTTAGGATCTCTCTGCGTTAATAATTTAGGGTGATATATTTACCCTCTCTGCCCTAATAATTTAGGGTATTTAGGATCTTTTTGCGGTAATAATAATTTAGGGTGATATATTTACGATCTCTCTCCCGAAGTAATTTAGGGTGATGTATTTATGATCTCTGTGTGATAATAATTTAGGGTGATGTATTTACCATTTCTCTGTGGTAATAATTTAGGGTGATGTATTTATGATTTCTTTGCGGTAATAATTTAGGATCTCTCTGCAGTCATAATTTATGATCTCTCTGCGGTAATAATTCACGATCTCTGTGCGGTAATAGAAAAACAATTTGAGGCATAATTTACGCCCTCTCTACGGTAATAATTCATGATATCTCTGCAATAATAGAAAAACAATTTGAGGCACATTCATTTGCGATCCGACTTGCTAATATTAGGTGCAAACGTTCCTTATATTTTTCTAATACATATCTGTTCATATATTTTCAAGTATGAATAATTCACCACAATAACCAAAGATTATCAAAGGTAGACCTAACACACTTACTCTACAGAGCCTTTATGAGTATATAGAGTCTTTAGAGAAACGTAGAGAAGAAAGAGAAGACAAGCTACAAACAGAGTTTGCAGCCATGTTGGAAAATAAATTCACATATCTTGAAGACAAAATCCAAAAACAAATAGAAAATAAAATAGAACTATTGAATAAGATGGAAGCAATGGAGACTAGGTTGCAGGTTGTAGAAAAACAAAACCAGGATATGAACCAAACATTCCAGCAAGTAGATGGTGTGGTGATACTTTAGAGAGTCTTAAAATGAAGGACATGATTAAAGAGTTAGAAGAAAAAGTTAATAGCCGCCTCACCCTAAATAGTGTGGTAGGTAAATTAGATATCAAACTAATTAAAGATGAAATGAAAAAATTAATCGAATTAGACCATGAGCATAACAAAACGGCCTTGAACCTTATAATATTCAATTTGAAAGAGGAGATAGATGAGGATAGTTTAGCTATAGCCTAAACACAATTGGATAACAGATTATAAATTGAAACGTCATGTCTCACAGAAGCAACAAGGTTGGGGAAACTAACTGAGAATAAAGGAAGGCTGATTCGAATAAAGGTGACCTCTACTGACCATAAGTATGACATACTTATTAAAAGCTCAAGTCTAAAAGGAACAAGAATATTTATAAATGAAGATCTCATTCTAGAAGATCAAGAAGAATTGAGAAAGGAGGTTCAAAAGGTAAAGGAAGCTAAGAAGGAAGAAAAATGGGCAATAATCAGAAATAGAAAAGTCGTTATTCGAGATAGAAACCAAAAATATAATAATAAATAGCAATTCAACATGCTTCAGATTCTTTCTTGGAACTATCGGGGCTTTCCATGGAACAAAGGCCCCAAGCAAAGTTGGATCTAGAATAATGTTGATATTATTTTACTTGTTGAAACTTGGGAGCACGAAGAATCTAAGGTCCCTAACATAGATGGCTTTACATTATGGTCTACCTAGAATAAGTGATCCTCCCATAGAGGCATTGGGGGTATAGCTTGTTACATTAAGAAGAAGATCTCTCCCATGCTAGGATTTATAAAAAGGACCCTTACAACCAATATAGTTGGATAGAAATTACTGACGTTTATGATAAAAAGGCCTACATAACAATCTGTTATTCCCCCCCATCAATTCTAACTTATATAAGAAAATGAATCTAGATAAAAATAGTCCTTACAATGGTTTAGAGAATGACATTTCTAGCCTAAGGAATGAAGGAAATATCATTTTAATGGGTGACTTTAATGCTCGAACTTCAAGCAACAAAAGTATTCTTCTAAGCAATCATTCCGAGCCCAATCCTCTTTGGTTAGATGGAGAACTTCCTCTCGCTAGCCGGTACAAAAGAAGTTCTGAAGACCTATTTGGGTTGGAGCTAGTCAAGCTCTGTAGTGCTCAAGATCTCATAATTTGTAATGGTCTAAAGAAGTGGCCCAATTCTAGCCAGATGACCTACATCCATGGGCTTGGTAGTAGCGTGGTAGACTATGTTATCTCCGATCTCCTTCTATACAACAAAATAACAAATTTTGACATCTTAAATGACCACGAGCCTTACTTTGACCATAGGCCTTTACTTATAACTCTCAATTTTATCATGCATAGACATCCCATTGAAGATAATCCTTATAGCCAAAAGAAGTTAATTTTTCATAGAAATAAAAATGATCTCTTTCTAAATGAATTAAAAACTAATTTGCTTCCTTTATCTAGTATAAACAACATAGAAGATCTCTATCATAATTTTACTACAACCCCCTCATTTTCTATTAACAAGTTCTCAATTGATGTTTCAAGTAATAAAAGAAATAGAAAAACCAACCCATGGTATGACAAAGATTGTAAAAGTGCGAGGAGAGCAATTAAGGAAGTTGTTGATGAATCTCTTAAAATTGGCAAGATAAAAATATACAAAGCTCTAACTAAAAGGAAAAAAAGGTAGTATGTTCGTAAAAGACAAGATAATCTCTTACAGCTCTCTAAGGTAGCTCCTAAGAAATTTGGAGGCAGATTCTAACTAGGAAAACTAAAGATAATAATAAAATTTCTTTACATGACTGGAATTCCTATCTTAAAAATCTTTATGAATATCCAAATGTCATGGATAACTTTGAAACCCTACTCATAACAAAAGAATTTTTCTCATTAGAAGACATTTATTTTGGGGTTAATTGCTTGGCTAATAGGAAAGCTAAGGACATTGAAGGTTACTAGGCAAAACCTTAAAAATTGGAGGTCCTGTCCTCATCCCCCAGATTTACAAGATTTTCTATCAAGCGATCAAGCAAAGGTTCCCTAAACCATGGACTTAAAGTCTCGTTATCCCTAGTTTTAAAAGTGGGGATACAAATAACTCCTCTAATTATCAGACAATTATGATCAGCCCTCTCCTAGCCAAGTTATATGGTATTATTTTGGAAAGGAAGTTGAGGATATGGCTTGAAAGTGAAGGTAAGCAGGCTAAAGGCTAAGCGGGTTTTAGAAAGCAGCACTCAACAACATACCACCTTATTACGCTTAGGATCATCATGGAGGAATTTCATAATGATAAATCCCATCTCTTTTGTTTCTTTGTGGACTTTAGAAAGGCTTTCGATATGATTCCTAGAAACAATCTTTGGAACATATTAGAAGAGATAAAGGTTCCTTTTGAGTTGAGAGCTTCCACTATAAGGTTATACGAGAATGTAATTTCCATGTTAAAGAGAAATGTGGGGTAGTCAAAAGATATTAATTGTAATATCAGAGCTAAGCAAGGTTTCCCCCTCTCCCCTACCCTATTTGGCATTTCCATCAACAAGCTAGAAAGTACTGGCACGATCTTAGCTGGGATAGTCATCATCCTTCTTCTCTACGTTGACGATATTGTTCTTCTCGCAAGGTGCCCATATGATCTTGATAAGCAACTTATACTTCTTAAAGATTTTTGCTCTAACATGGGTATGATTGTTAACACTGACAAAACAAAGGTTATGATTAGCAAATCCAAGAAGGACACTTACGCTAAGTTTATGTATGACAATAGTAACTTGGAGGAAGTGTCTTCCTACAAGTACCTAGGAATTGATATTCATCACGAGCTCAACTAGAACTATAGCATTGAGAAAAGGATTAATGGGAGATGGAAAGCTTATTTTGGTATTGAAAATAATTGTAAAACAACAAACCTCGTAATGTGGGATAGAAAGAAGTTCCCCTTTGAAAATTTAGTCACTCCAGTTATCTTATATGGATGTGAGGTTTGAGGTTGTAGCATCTCTAGAGAATCTTGGAGAAATATTGAGCAAATCCAAAAGCATTTTATAACGTATAACCTAAAAATTAAAAGCAGCACATCCTATCATATTCTCCTTATAGAAGTGGGTCTTTCCCCTATCGAGAGCCTAGCTATGACTTGACTTCTGTTGTATAGGCACAAACCCAATAGCGTAGGAGAATATAGACTTCCTAGCCTAGCTTTAAATTTAAGCCAAAACCACCTAAGGCTCAAACGAGGTTGGTATAAAGACACCAAGGCCTGGCTAAACCAGTGGGAGATCGATGAGAATGTTGCATTGCAAAACATTAATAACATTAAAAATATTGTTACTTCTAATTTCAAAGAAAAAATATGGTGTGAGAAAGATTTAGCAGCTAAAAGAAAATTAAGATATTATAAGGAGGTCATCAACCCCACCCTAGAAGATCAAAAGTATTCTCTATTTTATCTAGCTCAAAGAAAAAAATTAATATAGCCAAGATTAGAATGAACTCTCATGAGCTCCATAGTGAAATGGGTCATTGGGCAGTTCCTAAAACACCATGGATGGAAAGGTTCTGCCATCTTTGTGAGAATATGAACATTGAAGATGAAAATCACCTCCTCCTAGAGTGCCCTGCGTACAACCACATTACATATCAGCTTCAAAATATTTGTTGCAATACTGACCTTCCTAGCCTTTTACTTTGTCAATATTACAGTGAGATCAGGAGGCTTCTCTACAAGCTTTTTGAGCATAGGAATAAAATCTTAAATCAAACTAAATAATTTATTTATTTAGGTCCGATAGAAAAAAAATTGGTCTCAATGGACGTTAAACATCATCATCATCATCATCATAAAATGATGAATCGTCTACCTATAAGCCTCTTATAAAATGTTGAATCCACTAATGGTCCATCATCTTCCATCATCATGTTTGCTCAATTTTGTCCATGCTGATGTTTGTCCAGGTTCACATTTGTCCATTTTGAACCTCATTAAGATATATGTAACATACTTTTGTTGACATATGAATATCCATTGAATAGATTGATTAGCTTAAATTCTAAAAAATTAGTTCATGAAATCAAGGTTTGTTATCCTAAATTCTTTATTCATAGTGTCTTTGGAATTATCTAACATCAAATGCCTTGTATATATCATCTCACCAACATAAGAAAAAACTATAAGAATTTTTCCTTGATGTGAGTTTATATATAGACTTGCCTCACAATTTCTCCCATTAAATCCATTTTTTACTAAATATGGGAAAATCACCATGCTCTTGGAGCGTGTTTCAAGCCATACAAGGTTTTCTTCAACTCTTGACCTTTTACTCCAAATCCTAGTGGTTCATCAACATATACCTCCTCTTCCAGTTTTTCCTTCAAGAAATTTGACTTCACATCCATCTAGTAAATTGTACATTTTCTCTAGGATGCAATGGCTAATAGAACTGTAATGGTATCCAACCTTACTATTCCAACAAAGATTTAAGCATATCAATACTTGATTACTTAGTAAAACCTTTGGAAACTAATTTATATTTATATTTGTCTACTTTGTGTTTCTCCTTCATTTTTTTTATTATACACTGAATAAACGTCGATGTTATTTTTACATGCTAGAAGATCAACAGGATCTCTTGTCTCATTCCTTTCAATAGCTTCACTCTCTTCATTCATGGCCTATGTTCAACTTTCTCCTTTCACTACATTTTCAAAATATATTTTCTCATGGGATAATTGATTGTTGATCCATGTCATCACATAGCTCATTTATTTCCCTTAAGCTTCTTATTCTTTGATTACTCACTATACCTTTTCACTCAATACTAGAAGGACTTTCTAATCCAAATTTATGAAGGGAATGAAATGAAATACAAATTTATAATGAAAACATATAGATACAATAAGACTTTACTTCTACTAACAGATAGAATGTTCTACAACTGTAAATAATGCAAAATAAAATAGACTTACTCGAATGGTGGTAGTTTATATCTACAAAGAGATGAGACAACTACATACATTCGTCGTAGCTCATTACAATGAGGTTGAAAGGCCTTTTTTAACATAAATAAGTGATGCGGAAACCATAAACATCCAAAACCTAGCCCTAGGAGATGCAATGCCAAAACATATATGTCCTTCATAGAGTTAGTTGAAAAGTCCACTTCTTGGAATCACAACTTTTGCATATGACTTCCATTTGGTGTGCTTGATATCCCATTGGAAAGGAATAGTTGAGAAGTTCACATTTTGATGAGGCCCAAGCATGAGCCTATATAAATTATTTGAGGTGTTTCCATGTCAGAAAAAATTGTTAGGGCTTCACAATAGTTGTATAGTTTCACCTCAAAGGATGTAGAAGATTGTTAAGTTGGATAATTATGCTTTAAACTAGTGGCACATGTCGGTGGTCACCGATATCCACCTAGATGAGCCCTCTTCCCTTTGGTATAAATATATCCATTACTTTGGTGACCCCCATCATAATGGAAAATTTCTACATCTCACTTGATTTGGTGCAGGAGCTACCCTACTTTAACAACCAGATAAAGTTGTATCCTTTGTTGGTGAGTGGCCTTAACCTATGTTTCCATGATATGATAAATGGTTTCTTGTCCCATATAGTCAGGTTTGAGGTCTATTAGTGTCAATTTCTTTGTTATCTTTAATCCATCCAATGATGGTGGAAAGTATGGGTTAAGGAGGTCCACACTAAACAATGGGTATAAGCCAAGAAGGTGGGAATACTTAACTCGAAACCATTGTCACCCATAGATATTGTGATGTTGTAAGATTCATAACAAAGTGGATGAAGCTTGCGATGGGGTATTCTAAGGTGTTCTTTATGCAAATGTAGAAAAACCTTTTCTCCAACTTGGAGTTTGTGTGGCACATGATATTGATCATGATACTACTTGTACTTAATATTGGATTTCTATAAATTATCATGGACCTATTCATGAATATTTCACATATTTTAAATGAATATGGTGGGATCCTCATAATGAGAATGAGAAGAATCCACCAGTGTCGACACAAGGGGTAGTGCTACATCAATAGGAGCCAACAGTTTAAATGCGTCCCACTTGAAAACAGTTGTGGGTGGTCGAACTATGGAGAGATTTGCTATGGATGTGCTAAATGTAGGGGATACTTATATTACATGTGCATGGATGATTGGAGTTGTACATGTGTAAGATAAGCATGATCATATTGTTTTTGACCTCCTTTTGACCATTAGTTATGGGGTGGAAGGAAATGGATTTAGTGAGCTTCGTTTCCAACAAAGACTAGAGGGTTGAGAAGAATGTGCTAAGGAATCTATTGTCTCCATTTGAAATGATGATATGTGATATCCAAAAATGTACCCACACTTCTTTGAAGAGCTTGGCAATGGTCTTGACTATGATATTCTTATTGAAATTCATGAGAACGGCCATCTTAGTAAATCAATTAACAACCATGAAGACACAGTCATTTTCTACTTGGTTCAAAGAAATAATATACATCTTGTCCATCAAGGTGTACTCTTAGGTCCCATTGGGAGTATGCATATGGGTTTACAAGCCTTGCCTCTTAATGGTTTGTTTGAAAATGGTGTAGGCAGTGTAGGAATTTATATAATTGTTGACATTCTATCAAATATTCACCAAGTAAAAATACTTTTTTAGCATGGCCACTATCTTTTCCATGACAAAGTGCCTAGTCATTCAACTGTAGTGAGATTCTCAAATCAAATTTTCATACCCGCTTGAAGAAAAAAAAAATGGCCTAGATGAAATAATTGGATGTGTTGATTGTGAAAGTATGTGATGGTTCTTACTATGCTCAACAACAGGCAGGTGGTAGGAAAGTTAGGTATTGGGTGTGGAGCCTGATTATCTTCTTTATTTAGAGGTATTGTTGCATTGTATCCCATTTCGTAATGTGGTGACAACACTGCCCGTTTATGCCTGTCACCAAGGGGGTCCACGGGGGGGAACGACTAAAAATAGATGCAAATTCCCATGTAAAATGTTGTAATTTCGTAGTCAATCTTGGCTTTTCATTAGGCAGAAAGTTTACAGTAGAACTTATATTTAATTTAGGGTTTTTTCTCCCTAGAAGGAAACCTGTCATTATATATGAGGTAATTGTATTGAGGCTATGTATATGTGTATTCTAAGTGAGAAAGAGAGAGGAGATTGTCAGAGAGATGGGAGGGAATTACTGTAGAAATTCCCACTATAGATCAATAGATTATGCAATATACTAAATCAAAATACAAGATCTACTTCTACAACAAAATTTGCCAAAGCTTAATCGAATATGAGCAAGATCAATGAGAACACATATAACTGATAATGAGAAATCAATCACACATACGAAAAAAGAAATAACCCGAGGAAAGCCTCAGCCTAAAACCCCAATCTTTATATTATCATACAATTGGAAATATGTTCAAGTTACAAAAAGAATCATCTCTCAAGCTATCCTGCTCTATCTGCAATCAAACAATATAGCTCACATACTGAGTAGACACTAGATATGCCTTCCCTTAGCCCTCCAAGCCTCCTATTTCCTTACACAGTTTTTCTTAGGGTGTAGTGACGCCACATGTGTGAATTGGCATCATCACACTCACAAAAACTGAAGAAGTAACTACGCAATCCTCAAGGAAAGAATTCCTTCTGCATGCAAGAGATATTCACAATGGAATATTCCTGTAATTGATAATACACTACCCCTCCATCTTATCTCAACTGGGTCTTTGTCCGAATTGACATGCATGAGTTATTTATGAGAGAATATTTAGTTATCTGAAGTGCAATAGTTACATGCATGCATGCATTAATTAACTGAGCTCACAATTAATTCAACAAACTGTTTGAATTAATATAACTGGACTTGACTCAGTTAACTGAGCCAACTAATTACAACTCAATATTACAACTCATCCTTATCTCTTTAACTGATGGATAAATTCCTCAATTAATGGAGAAACTGTTGCATGTCCCCACATAGACTTCATGTTTGATTTTCTACAACTAATTAACTCATGCTGAATTGACTAATTATTTTACAAACAACTGCTAAGATCAAATTCGAATTTTCACTTCTCTATTTTAGTTCAGGGACTAACTAAAATAGGAAGGTATCCTGAAATGCTATTTATAGTAGTACTAAATTTAGCACTTCTATATTTAGCATTTCTTGTTGCTATTTTCAACAATTACAACAGATCGATTATAGTTTGTATATCTTCATTTTGTTGGATAACATAAAAGGAAGGACTGGGTGTTTCTCCGTGGATGTAGCCCAAATTGGGTGAGCCACGTATATATGTGTCTCTCTTGTTTTATGTATTTTATGTGTTTATATCTATGCAATATATTTTATGTGTTCCATTTCTTTGTAATATATAATTTTCTAACATTAGGATTGCTGTCATAGGGTTGGTTCCACCTAAAGGCCTCATGTCCATAGGTGTCATGTACCTAGATTTCGCATTAGTGATACTACTTGTCATGTACCTAAATTTCTCATTCGTTGGGATATTTGTTTTTAATTTGAGTTACTCCAAGGAATAAAAATGGAAGTATATTATTCTTTATTTAATAATATCATTTACATGTTTTTCTTAATCAACTCAAATAAAGTCTCACCAAATTCTCAAGTGGACTACTAGAACCTCATTGACGATACCTTGTGGCGTACCTACGTATCTTAGAATGTGCCCTTCCCTCACACCAAATGTGTTATGAGAGTAATTTATCTTTAAGTACACTTAATTTCCATAAAAAGAAGGCTATGAATAAATATATCAATAGTCCAATTAGTTTTCCTATATAGTGTTCTGTTATAATGTTCATAATCTCTAGTAATTCATCTATCCCATAGCTCATTCTTGCTCTAGTACATATTTCAATTACCCCTTTAACCTTATTAGTGTTATCCATGAACTTCCTATATGTGTATGGGAATCTATTCTATTCTATTTTTCTTATCAAAAGACTCCACATTAACCCTTATTTTGGTGTTATGGTAAGTTCCCAAACACTCCATGGCATCGACAAAGGCTTGAAAATTTATCTTCATAACTTATATGTGTTAATGTCTCATTTTTGAAGGCAAAGGTGTGCCAAAGGAGCTCCACCTATAGCGTCTTGATCAGAATGCCTAATATATAGCTTCCACGTATTATAAATCACATGGCCCACCTTCTCCCCTTACATAAGAGCCATCATGAAAATGTACCATGTTCATCAACAACTGAGATGGCCCTCCTTCGATCGATGGTGAGGAATTAGTGCTTGAAACCTTAGACCTTGATGTGTCCTCCTTTCTCACATTTGGTTTGCATTCCTTTCACTCATGGTATTTGAGATGCAACTATGGAATGTGGCTTCCTACATGGCTTACCATTGTGTCACCTACATTCTTTCTCTCATGGCTAGGTAAATGGTTTATTTTGATTCCCATAACGCCGATAGTTTTATTCCATATCTCTTTGTACCTAATTCTATGCGCCTGGGGTCTCATATACTTGTTTGTTGGTTTTTCCCAGGTATAATCTTGTTCCTCATGATAACTTGTTTCTTTTATATTCCATTCATGCTTCCCAATGTTCGTAGGAAAAATAAGACGAGGATTTAGAAACAACCCTCTCTATGTTTACATGCTATCTCTAGGATTTCTCCAGATAATACGAACTCTATGTGAATTTAGATTTTGGGACTCCAACATTCGTGCAAAAAAAATTTTCGGGTAAGACTGAATTATGTCCCTCCCTTAGAACATGTATTTTGTCTACCGAGATTGTGTGCATGCATGGTAACCTTACATCGGACTATGATAACAACTGAAAACTATTGGCGGATAGGGAAATTCAGAACCACATAAGTAATATCCACACAATGGCTTATTAGTTTTTTTTTCGTATTCATATTCAGAATGCCTATTTATATGGTCCTACTTATAGATAATAACTAGCTTCTGGTGTTGAATTCATTTCTGATACCGAGGTTTCCTGTTGTCCTAGATTCTACCACTATTTGAGGTGAAGTTTGTGTTGGAACTACTACACACCTACATGCTGACTCTTAGTTAGAGCATGCGACTACATGCAACTACTACACATCTACATGCGGACTCTTAGTTAGAGCATGGGATTGCATGCAAGATTCCTTTTGCATGATTTACTCGTTGATTTGCTCCTTCTTTAACTCCGCAACTGATTAGTTATCTCCGGAACTTTTTGTAGATGTTGAGTCTTCTCACTGATCACCACTATAGTGCATTACCTTGGGATCTTCACCCAGTAATGCTATATGATGAGCATTGTAACATATTTTCTAATGAATCATTCTTTTCTTCTTTCGATTTTCCTTTAGTGTTTTTTCTCTGCAAAGCTGTGTGTTCAACCTTTACTAGCTAGATTCATTTGTGTAGGTTTTCTAACACATTTACATGGTATCAGAGCCCACAGGTTGCTAGATAAAAGGTGCACCAGTACTTTATTTTGCAGGTATTAAAGCTCAGAGATCAAAGATTGACAGAAAAATGGAGTTTCCCAAAGCATCGATCCTAACACCGTACAACTATCACGAATGGAAGGACCAAATGGCTCAATACCTTCATCAAAAAGGGTTGTACAGGATTACCATGGCTACAGAAGTGGAACCCACTTCAACCATAGAGAAATACAAGTACCTCAACCGTATGGATGAGGCCCACGGATCCATATGCATGTGCATCTCTCTAGAGTTGCAGTTTCATCTATCTGCCTACAATACTCCCAATGAGATTTGGAGAAAGGTTGAAGATCTCTACGGGAAATAGGATGAGATGAGAGGACATATGGTCGAAGTGGAGCTTCTATCATTGGATCCACAAAACTATGATAGAATTCAAGACTTCTTCACCAAATATAATGATCTATTGCTGCAACTCAAGGGTTGTGGAATTGACAAATCTAAGGAGTAGAGTTGCCAAATTCTCTCTATTATGTCAAATATCGGACCGGAATACTCCATCTTTGTGTCTACATTTCATTCAGTAAGGCTCGCAACAGGTAAATCCTACACTATGCCTTCTCTCAAAGAATTTATGGAGTCCCTTATTTTTTAGCAAGATAAACTCATTGGCATGGGGAAAATCAAACCTCCAAAAGTGCATGCACTTGTTGTGCATGATAGAAGCCACAATAAACATCACAGTTATATAAGAAGAAATTTCGGCGCAAATCACATAAAGAAATACCTTTGTCGACGCGTTTCGAACCAACTAGTGTGGTTCATCGTCAGGACAAGTTGAAGAACATATCCAATCTAGCATGTTAAATAGACTGAGGTATTTAAACGCGTCGACAAAGGTCTTTCTTTATGTGATTTGCACCAAAATTTCTTCTTATAGATCTAATTCAAGTCAGAAAAATCAGTAGCAGAAAGATAAGGGAAAAGCGCATTCCCATCCAAAGAAGGAAGGGTACACGAAGCCCTTTAATGACTCCTCTGGCTTGAGAAATGAGAAAGGGAAGAAAGGAAATAGATGCACCTACTATCAAAGAGGATTCCATCCAGAATCCTCTTGCATGAAGAAACAAATTGACCGAATGGCAGAAATCCTTCAGAAGCACAACCTTGGGGACCACATCCCTCAGGGCGCCAAGAAGAAAAATGAGGATCCGCCACACGGGAGAGGTAATAATTTTCATGCTTTAGTTGCAATTAATTCTTCTCCTGATGCATGGATTATAGATTTTGGTGCATCACATCATATGGCTGCTGCAAAGGAAGTCTATTCCTCTTTGGATGAATGCAAAGGACCTCCCATCGTCATGGGAGATGACTCACCTATAGAGGTCACCGGAAAAGGTAGAGTGGAACTTTTACATGGAAGCTTTGAAGATGTGCTTCATGTTCCAAAACTTACGGTAAACCTGCTTTCAGTTTATCAGATCACTCATTCCGGCACCGAAAAAGAGAGTGTAATTCACTCTAGATGCAGTAAACATATATGATCTACATAGCAACACCAAAATAGCAACTGGGGAGGTAAACAACGGAGCCAGACTATATACATTTTCTGAATTTATTGAATCTGAATCCTCCTTATTGCTTACACATGCTGATGATAGTAGTAGGCTTTGGCACGAAAGGTTTGGTCACTTAAATTATAGGTATATGCAACAGCTAAGCAAGAATGAGATGGTGGAAGGCTTGCCAAATATCCGTTTCTCCGAAGAAGTTTGTGAAGGGTGTGTTCTTGGCAAACATCCCAGAGAAAAGTTTGACACCGGCAAGACTCACAGAGCATCTTCTCCTCTAGATCTGATCCATAATGATCTCATGGGGCCCTTTCCTCATCCTTCCATCAACAAAGCAAGGTATGTGCTTACATTTATTGATGATTTCTCACGGTATACTTGGGTGTATCTTCTCAGGAACAAATCTAAAGTTTTTGAGCACTTTGAAGATTTCAAAGCACTAGTTGAGACACAGTCAGAGAGAAAGATCAAAGCCCTCTATACAGACAATGGGGGGGAATATGTTAACACAACACTTTGGAAACTTTGCCTTCAGTCCAGTATACAGTTGCAGTACACAGTTCCATACACTCCGCAATAGAACGGAGTTGCTAAGAGAAAGAACTGATCTCTCAAAGAGATGGCTTCCTGCATGTTGCATGCTAAGTCATTGCCTCATAAGCTATTGGCCGAAGCACTTAATTGTGCTAACTACATTTAGAACAGATCCCCTCATAGGTCTATCAAGGATCAGACCCCCTTTGAGGCTTGGAGCGGCCCTAAACCAGAGGTCACTCACCTCCGTGTTTTCGACTCTCAAGCATGGGCCCGGATCCCCTCTGAAAAGAGGAAAGCTCTTGATCCACAGAGCATTGAGTGGATCTTTGTTGGATACCCTGATGGTGTGAAGGGATATCGACAACTCATTCCCTCTATAGACAAGCTCATCATCAAGCAAAGTGTCAAATTTGAGGAAAATCTCTCGCATGCACCTCAGTCGCCACATGCAGACACTTTTTATCTACCTCATGTCCGAGATAATGGCTCAGTGCACTCAGATGCAGATACAGATCATACAGATTTCGAGGAAGAGCATGCAAATGTAGAGGTAGAGTCTTCATATAGAAATCTAGTGCATGCAAATGATGATCCACATCGAAGCCCAGATTCGGCTTCCAACAGTGAATCATATTCCCCTGTCATAAATCAGAGAACAAGGAGCTTACGTGAGATATATGAACAAGACCAACCAGCTGCTAGAAATGGTCTTGCGGGGGATAATTCTGATCTACAGAGGACTAGCTTAGAGTTTATTGAGCCTCCTCTTGTCCTCATTGCCACTGAACCATTTCCCTCATGGCATTGTCATTTGGTTCAGT
Source organism: Pinus taeda (assembly GCA_000404065.3). NCBI lineage: Eukaryota > Viridiplantae > Streptophyta > Pinopsida > Pinales > Pinaceae > Pinus > Pinus taeda. The sequence continues at coordinate 74,817 of APFE031070109.1, forward strand.
CTTCAGATCCACAGCCTTATGCTGAGGCTGTTGGGCATCCATCTTGGGAGTCTACCATGGAGGAGGAGTATAACTCCCTCCTCGAGAACCAGACTTGGGATCTGGTTCCCCTTCCTTCAGGAAGGAAACTTGTCCGATGCAAATGGGTCTACAGGACCAAGAGTGCTGTAGATGGGCAAATCACCAGACGAAAAGCGAGGCTAGTAGCTAAAGGCTTCCAACAAGTGCATGGTATTGATTATGACGAGACCTTTGCTCCAGTAGGAAAGATGGATTCCATACGCCTTACACTTGCCATTACGGTTGCCCAGCGGTGGGAAGTACATCAGATGGATGTGAAGAATGCCTTTCTTCATGGAGACCTATTGGAGGAGATCTACATGGAGCAGTCGCATGGTTTCATTCAGGATTCATCTTTGGTCTGCAGATTGAAGAAATCTCTCTACGGCCTTAAGCAGGCCTCGAGAGCTTGGTACGCGAAGATGGATTCTTTTCTCTTATCACAAAACTTTGAAAGGTGTAAGTCTGATCCGAATGTTTACATGCTTAGGACACATGATTCTCTTCTTATCTTAGTTTTGTATGTAGATGATCTCCTAATAACTGGCAGCTCGACTTCAGCGATTGCTACAGTCAAGAGGACCTTGCATGATAGGTTCTTGATGACGGACATGGGTCCATTACACTTCTTTCTTGGTCTTGAGATTAGCCAGGATGACATAGGCATCAAACTCTCTCAGGCTAAGTATGCATGGGATGTCCTCGAGAGATTTCGCATGATTGACTGCAAGCCAGCACCGACTCCTTTTTTGTCTGGGGTCCGCCCTGAGGATGGAGGTCACACTCCATTAGTTGACAGCACTCTCTACCGACAGCTAGTGGGGAGCTTATTGTACCTCACCCACTCTAGACCAGATCTCTCATATGCAGTAGGGGTAGTTTCTAGATACATGCAGGAGCCGCATGAGCTACACTGGAATGCTGCC
>APFE031070109.1:78450-89247 GCA_000404065.3 Pinus taeda
GCTTCATAGATTTTGATTGGGCGGGAGACAACATTGATCGCAAGTCCACCTCTGGATATTCACTTAGTCTAGGATCTGGCCTTATCTGTTGGTCGAGCAAGAAGTAAGCTGCTATTGCTCTCTCTTCAGCTGAGGCCGAGTACAGAGGAGTAGTCAACATCACCATTCAGGCTCTGTGGCTACAACATTTCCTCACTGAGTTGGGCGTTCAGTTCCACAAGCCCATTGTCATCTGGTGTGAAACCAGAGCACTCTCAAATTTTGCAGGGATCCAGTACAGTGGCAGCGGACGAAGCACATAGAGATCCATATGCACTACATCAGAGACTTAGTACACGATTGGATCACTGATTTTCAGTTCTGTCCCTCATCAGAGCAGACTGTAGATATCTTCACCATGAAATTCACTAAGCAGAAGTTTCGCTCTCTGCATGATCGTCTTGGAGTGAAGGACACCGTTGCTTAGCAACTGTCTTTTCTTCCTCTTTTCTTTTGATTACATTGTATTTTAAGGGGGGGGTGGGGTTTCCCACGAGCTTTTCCCTCTTTCCTCAATTTTAATACAAGTTGCACTGTAATTTGGGTGACCTTTGGCCTCAGTTGTCAGGGCCCATTTTCTATTTTTCCCCATAGTGGTGTTCAGGGGGGTGTTGGAACTACTACGCACCTACATGCAGACTCTTAGTTAGAGCATGCGACTACATGCAAATACTACACATCTACATGTGGACTCTTAGTTAGAGCATGGGATTGCATGCAAGATTCATTTTGCATGATTTACTCCTTGATTTGCTCCTTCTTTAACTCCACAATTGACTAGTTATCTCCGTAACTTGTTGTAGGTGTTGAGTCTTCTCATTGATCACCACTATAGTGAATTACCTTGGGATATTTCATGCTATATCATGAGCATTGTAACATATTTTCTAATGAATCATTCTTTTCTTCTTTCGATTTTCCTTTAGTGTTTTTGCTCTGCAAAGCTCTATGTTCAACCTTTACTAGCTAGATTCATCTGTGCAGGGTTTCTAACACATTTACAGTTTGTGCAACCCACGACTATAAAGAACCTCACTCATATTACTCGTGAGTGGTGTGATGACCACGTCATTCATTTTTCTTCTCAGTTGGTTCTGCTTCAACTATTGCTATTATGGTGGAAAAAGGGTTTGCCTACAGCAAGGGTTTCAGTATGTGAATCATGTCGGTCCCATGAGCTTATCTACTTCATTGTTGACAATGCGAGGTAACTGATTTCCTCCCTTTCCTTTCCCATTTTACTATCACATATTAATTAGTTCAAAGGTAACATAAATTTGATTTATGTGCCTTTGTTCATAGATTTGGACCACACAATTCTGTCAGCCTATCCTACAAGCCCACTTTGCCGAGTAAAGTTAATTACTTAACTGTTTCCTTCTAGTTTTTATGTACGTATGAAGTGATTTCTTAGGGTTACAATAGGGGTTATTTTATAACTTGTGCTTCTCACTAGTCGCTGAAATGAGATAAATTTTCCCTCTGTTTTCCAATGTAGAAGGAAAATATTTCATAGAGAGCTCGCCCAGGGTGGATTCATGCTACATCTGCTACTCTGTGCCATGTAACTTCTTCGTTTCTGCACTATAGATACTACTATGATATTTTAATCTAATTCCAAATGAAATTTTTTACTGGTGTTAACATTTCCACACCTCGATTCGTACGAGTGGTTTTTTTCAGGATTTTTCCAAATGATGGCGTTAAGCCCCTACTATGTAAAGGTAATCCCCTTCAGAATACCTATTTGTTGTAATTACATACAGGTTGACTTCTTTATACTAAATTTAACATCTATCCTCAGGTATTTTTATTGTTGCACGTATAGAAACTCTCACCCTAGCTTACGGAGGAATAATTGTCCTAAACTGAATGTGTCACGCCCCAAGCCTACGGTGGTCTTTCAACCATGGCGGCGAGGTGCGGCATTTCCAACCGTTTTATTTTCACCAATACTTACGATTGTAGACTACGCCTTAACAATCCATAATTAGTTTTATTTTCATTACCAAGTATTATTAATGTGCCTTTATACCAATGAACACCCATACACATTCATTATCAACAAAATTGTACAAGAGAAATGCACAACAGTATAAAGGGAGGGCAAACTTCCTACAATATGAGTCTTCCCGATATCAATATATTATACAATCTTTCATTTCTACAATGCACAAGTTAAATCTTGGGAAACCCCAAATTTACACTTAGCCAATTTTTCACAACATCAGCAAACTCGGTTCCCCAGCTTGTCGGCACCTCCGCACGGTTGCCGCACGACTAACCAATCCTTTTTTCACCTTGTCGCACCGTCGTGTCATTTGCCAAACTTGGGCACACCTCCAATTCACCACATATGGGCGCCTCCAACCGAGACACACCTCCGTTCACAACCCAACACTCCAACAAATATTCATGCACACTTGCACGATGGGAGGGCACTCACCCGAGCCATCAAGACACCCTGGCCAAGTCTTGGCACAAACAACACCTCCGCACAATCAACCTAGGCACATCTTGCCCAACACGTTCACCTCTCACCAAGAGCATTTCCACCAAGTGCTTTCCACCAAGGAGAGCGCATGAGCTATGCGCTCATCTCTCCTCAAACTTGCGCACAAGTGCCTCTCCTCCAAGAGCGAAGTGCGTATGAATGAGCGAAGTTCGTTGATTGAGTTTTGAGCTCCAACGCTCCAACATATATACACATCCTTCATGTGTGGGTGGGATGCCCAGTCGGCCGCCCACACACCCCATACACACATCATTCAGGTGCTCTACAAGTCGGCCACACCACCAACATTGGTCAGCCAACCCTCCACCGCAGACGCTCCAAGTCATGGGTATAAGCACGCACAACACTTAGTCGTTTTATCACATGCTCACATATTGTCGCATACTTCATCGCATATCCATCGCACGCCCAGTTGGTCGCTCCTCCGTTCAATCGCACAACTGGCCATCGCACCTCCAACATGCGCCCGTCGTGTGCGCGCGCCCAGTCGCCCGACGCCCAACCGTCGCACAACTCCAAAGGCCTTATAGAATGGGTCCTACAATGGTCAATTCTCCTTCAAATCTCTCCCCTTTTCTGCCAGGTTAGTTGTTGCATTTATGCTCCTTCCCTGCCCTGGAAAGGATACCGTCCTACTATGGGTCCAACCGTATCATTTTGTGTGGATTTTATAGTCTGAACCAGGGTTAAAGCCCTCGAACCATTATGGATTTATGGTTAGTTTTCTCTTTGTTTGTTATAAAAAAGTTGACTCAAATGCTACTAAGTGAGGTGCTTAGGGGATATTTTACCTCCAAATGTTGTACAAATTATTATTTTTTCTTTTGTCCTATACGTAATTAAATTTGCACTAGAGTTATTTAGCATCTATCTCAATTACGCTTGTTGGCTATAGTTTTCCTTCAAAAGCATGATATTTATAATTTTGGTTTATGCAAGAATTCAATATTCCTCTATGTTGTAACTTTTAAATTTACCTTTGCACTTGTGATTATTAAATACATCTGACACTTAATTTGCCTGACTGTCGGATCTATGTGTATGCATGCTTTCAGTAGTTTCCCAAAGTATTACTATACTCCTTTGGTGTTACCATTCTATCCTTTAGAATTTACAAATATTATAACACAAATATTTGTTTCTATCGATTTCTTTTTTTTTTATGCTTTAGGGTTCGTGGTATCACTCGAACCTGGAAATATTTTAAGTACATGCATCATTTTAACTAACTGTTTATAAATTGCAAGACGTCTTCCATGTCTTTATATTAATGGTTATGGTGAATTTTTTTGTCACAATATCACCCTGGTAATGTGATATCTGCTATATTTTCTATATTGTTGTTGCAGTCTCACTAACAACACTAAATTGTCCTTCATCACCTAAACATTGTGACAAATTTATGTTGCTACCGTTATTTGTTTAACTTATCTAATCTCATTTGAACAAATAGGAATAGATGCTTCTGATATTATATTAAGTTCTCGGTATATAAATATTTCATAGATTTTCCATGGCCACCCGAACTTGTTAAAAAAATCCCAGAAAGTGTTACTCAATTCTTAGCTCCAAAATTCTGAATTTCTTGTAGGGTTGATTAGGTAACTAGTAGAAGAGAACAATTCAACTAAACAACCTCCCATTAGACTACACTTCTTGCCTTACCTATCTAATACTTCCTACTAAGCATATATGTTTACTTTACCCATATCAACCACCACAACTTTTAACAATTATAAGAACCACACTTAGCATGCTAATTTATCACTTGATTCCTATCATATTTGTATTAATAATGACTAATCTACTAGCAGTAATTTCACCTATAAAGCATCCATATATTCGTTTTCACATACTATTTCCACACTCGTATTATACATGCATTCAATAATAATAGAACTCCATATTCCAACTTGAACCAACTTTGAATTTATGAATACGAGCATACACCCTAGAGGTTATGGTTCTCTCAAATAAATTTGTAACATTTTCAGTACATGAATACAATGTCTTACTTATATCTATTCAGTTTGTAATAAAATTACAGGTATATCTATTCTTGTGGTAAGTGATGAAGTGACATACTATCAAACATAATATAATCCATTGAAATCACATAACACATTTACTCAAACCAAACCAACCGATAAGGAATCACTTGGAAATCAAACACCTCCACCCAACCTAGAACTGAGTTCCTCCAGTTCACCCCCAAGCTGTGAGTACTTTCCCCTGGAATAAAAAACCACCCTTGTTGATCCCTTGATAGGTATTTAATACCTGTCTTTCAAGATAAGATTTCCTTTAGCAACGTTTCTCTTTTGTGGGTTTTCTTATCCAATTGCCTAGGATTTTCCATAAAAGCCTGCATTTCTATCCTGGGACACTTTTATGCATATCTAAGCTTAGCATATTTCTCCAATTAATGGATTTTATCTCCCATCCTTTAAGCTTATCTAGAATTCCATATAGAATTATTCTCATGAAACAATTGTCAAATCTAATTTATCAATGAGAATTTATCTTTATTTTTATTTTGGAAAGAATTTCATTTCTAGGTGACTCATTCCCAAGTACATATATCCCATCTATCTATTTATAAATAACTAACTGTTTACATAATTAGTTCAATATTCCTCTTTATCTTTTCTGTCATTATTTCTAAGCCAACTCAGTTTAACCACAACAATTTTACCACAACGTAGGGATATTACAATAGGAGTGGAGTGTAGTGGTTAGTGATATAACTGGAGGTTCCTTGAGGTATTTAATGACACAATTTGTTTTGCATGCCTTATATTTCATATTCAAATGAAACTAGTATAAGTATGTGGATCAATTTAATGGTATCCCTTCCACAATTTTCCTTGTGTCTACATAAAATGTAGAGGCTTGTGATACGTGTGGATGAACATATATTTCCTGAGAATGTAATGCTTCCATTGGTGGTAAGATTATATAATGGCATTAATTTCTTTGTCATAGTGGGGTATTTATGGATGGTTTCTAATAGACTCTCACAATGATAGGACACCATGTTACACAATATTTTGTCACACCTCCTACTCTTCCCTGTGTCATACCTTGAAGTGCCCAAAACTTGGCAATCATACAGTGTAGCCATCTTGATATCTAACTCATATCCTCCCTAAAACATTGATGGAAACATGCCTTGAGCCTTTCCTGAAGAAGCAAGCTCTAAAATGCTAATTTCAAGACCAATGCTAATGCAACACTAGAAAATAGTGTTGATGACAAGTTGCACTATACTAGCCTCGCGCTACAAGTGCACTTTTACTTGGATACTCACATTGATCACTAAAAGACAAGTTTTCCCAAAGAGGACAAGAAGCTTCGTGATCTAGAGGCTTCTAGAATGATGAGCTAGAGGTTATTTGGTGTGTATGTGTTCAAATTCTCCCAATATTTCGCTTTGATATTATCCCTATGAGCTACCTCCTTGAGATGAGGGCATTCACATATCCTTGGAGTGATCCTAACTCCCTTTCTATGCCTATATATTTATCCTCTCCCAATCCCAAATGGTTGTTCTCTGATTATTCACACCCTTCTGCTGAGATATTGGCTACATGCTACTCATTTGGTTGGAAGAAGGAGTGCTTGGGGAGCTTAAGCTTGGACTTGGAAATTCACTCAAGGAGAGTGTGTTGGCTTCAGTGGTTGGTTGTACGCTTCCTCTTTTATTTCATTAATATATACAACTGTTGGTTCACTTTCCATAAATGTTTGTGTTAATGCATCATTTATCTTAATGCTCCTTAGTCTGTTAAGTAGATTACTTCTGATTATGCTTGTTTGACATGTATGCTTTGTTGTGTCTTTGATCTCTTGTGCAGGTATCCAAATGTCGTGAGCAATAGAGTTAATCTTGATGAGCAAGTGATTCGAGGTCTTCAACAAAGGAGTGTGTTATAGAATCAGAATGAGCTAGACCATCTTCCTCTTCTCTCATTTCGATTGTAATTTAGGAAAGTGTCTTGTATATTCTCACATGGGTTGTTAGTCCCACTCATTGGGCTAGAACAATTGTCTTTGTCTGCAGAGATGGTTTACCTATACATCAAAATGGCGACTCCACTAGGGAAGCTATAACCTTTTCCATCCATTCTTTTGATCAGATTCTATGATGAGTTTGACCAGCCGTCAATTTCTTTCCTTGTGTACATCATTGTAGATATTTGAATTTATTGGTTATTTCCTGAGAATGTTAAGCCTGTTTTGATCTTGAAGATATTCTAATTTTTCCTTGTTTTTCTCGCCTAACACATTTTCTGCTTTGACAGAAGTGCTGACAATGCTATTTTTCAAATTACAGTCGTGTTTCTCTACCTTTCATTTCCATTTTTTCCTTTAACAGGTGTGTTTATCTTAGAGGATATAAGAAAATTAGGGTTTCTTCTTGTTTTTAGTGCCTTTTGACCTCTATCAATGATTTTCCATTGTAACTACGGTATGTTTTTCTTGATTGTTATTCTTGTGTGTTTGCAATTTGTCTCTTGGCTTTGTTGGTCTGTGTTTGAAGCTTTATTGCCTTCTAGGGTTTATAGGGTTTCTAGGTCACCCTTGGCTCATTTCTTGGTCTGCCTCTCTGAGATTGATTGCTTCCATTTAGGAGTCTTGCTGCAATCAAGACACCTTTTTTCAAGTTGCTTTCAGTTTGTGATTGTAAATTTATTTTCATTAGTATTGAGTTAATAATATTGGTTCTTTGAAATTTTCTTTTACTCCATTGTCAAACATAGATTACATTTGTTTGATTTGGTAGGACTAAAAGTGAATACTTGTTTTGATTTCTTTGTTTCGAAACGGAAAGTGAAAGATTTCTTCATTTTAGTATTTTTGAAATGATTTGCATTCGAAAGCATAGGTGAATGAAATTTTCATTTTAGTTGTTTTAGATTGCATTTTTCCTTTGCTCGTTGCATTAGTTTTCATTGTTGAATCAAAGTTAAAGTAAAAGAACAAAATATTAGTGCATCATAGTGAAAGGATAATGATTTTTGTTTCTCATAGGATTGCATTTTGGCATTGCATTTGTTAATGAAAGTGAAAGATTAGATCTCATTTTTTACATTTTTGCATTGGAAATATAAAGAGTTATGTTTTGATGCATTTTTCTTGACTGATGAATTATTTGGTTGTCTCCTCCTTCATTAGTTTAGCCTTCATCAATTGAAAAGTTTTCATTTTTATCATTTTGTTGCATCATAGGAATCAGGTGACATCGTTGAGCCATCAAACTAAAACTTAATTGAAGATAAACTTATAATTTACCTCAGTCAGCCTAAGGAGAATTTTAATCTAACACACCTATGTAGAGGTTTAGGCTAGGGACATGTTCTAGCATCTTTAAACATATAAACTATCATTAACTTCTTGCATTGTATACCGGGACTGAAATTGCCTCCCAATACGGAAGTATATCGAAGGTTCTCTAGTACTTTCGGGTATATAGGAGGCACTTCAATATGGCAAGTATATATGGACGCTCCCATCAAATGGTTATGCATTAGATAGTTCTAACACAAACTTGTTCTCCCTGTACCATCGAGTATATATTTGGAGACCCCAACAGGTTGCTATCTTTTAGCCACACATAACCGAGTCAGCCGCCTTGTAAACGTGATACACCGAACGCAGCATTTGGGTAGAACGACCATCGTACGTCAAGTCCTTGGTTTTGTTTAAGGTCTATGTAATGGTTCATGGATACTTGGTAAACCATCTTGCGTAGCATTACCCTTTTTGATTTATTTGTTGTTTCGTGTAATAAAATTATCTGCCAATGATAGCATATAAAACCCATGGAGTTGCTTCTTGGCCTCACATTGAGTAGTTCCTTGTAAATTTTAATTTTAATCAGCCCTCAATGAATCATATCTTATCCTTCTACTCTTGAGAAAAAGTCATCATAGCTGAACCATTGGGCTCACCTCCACAACTCCCCTTCATCGTCTGATACTGGAGGGCCTTCACAAGGAGTTCATCCTAAACTTTCACAGTCACTTGAAGCTCAAGGATTTAAACTTGGAATTGTCCTAAGAGTCCAACCCCTTGCTTCTTGTCCTCCACCTTGTGATTCATCATCATCTTAGGAGTCTTATCCAGAAACCCCTAAGAGTCCAAAAAGGTTCATTTTATATCCCCCAAAGAAGTTATTTGATCCAATTGTGATATCACCTTAACATCCTTATAGTCCATACAATCAACTAGGTGTTCCTTTCGAGTTATCTCCTCATCTATCTCAGATTCCTCCTTACCAGCTGTTTCCACATGTGGCCTTAAAAGGTGAGATTCCAACCTCTCCTCGAGGTCCTCAGAAAGTCTCCTCTACTCACACTCCTAGTCTTGATAATGAATCTGAATATGAATTTCCTCTTGAAGGCCTTCCTTATGTAGGAAGAGTTCCATCTCAACCGCCTCCTGAAAATAGTGGGCCTATGCTTCCACATGGTTATACAACCTTGTATCAATTAGTTTTAGGAACTACCAATGCTTATTCATTGTACCAAAGTCCAATTTGGCCATCAAAGTTTATGCCTACTGTTGAACTGGTAAACCCCCTCTGCGGACAGAGGCGATCCCACTAGCCCAACACGGGTCTAGCAACAATCACACAACGCTACAAGCAGGTTCCTAATTGCATGAATCAGAGATCGATCATGATGATCTACCTAGAATCCAACGCTAGTTGTTGTAGAAGAAACGCTGCTCCCGTTCCTTTGCTCTGGCTGGTCACAATCCCCATGCTCCTCATGAATGGACACCTGCACACGCAAAGAACGATACAAATACAAGTGTAAAATCCAGCATATGCAATTATATATCGGTTAGAAAAGATATAACTCAAATACCATTAAAAGACACATGAGTGGAACCATAATGATAGTTGTCTATTAATCAGTAAAAACAGAGAAAGATTACAACCAAAGGTTCTGACGTTGAACCTCCTCTGACTGGGCCAGCAGCTAAATACGCCTTGCAAGGTGACCTCTTCTCTCTCAATATTTTGGTAGCATAACCCCTCTACACTTCTCAATTCTCACTATCACTCCAGCATTATCTTAGCACTCACAATAGCTCTAGCAAAACTAGTTGGTTTAATGCAGGGAGACAGTCATTTATATATGGAGGAGGAAGGAGTATCATTGTATCAGGACACCTACTGAAGATTTAGCATTATCCCTAAATAGCCACTGAACTTGGTTGTCATGGATAAAAAGATGACACTTGACCACTTCCATGAGATTTTTCCCTCATAGAACTCCATGAACAAAGAGGAAAAAACATATGAGTGTGCGCTGGCTAAAAATCATAACCAAATTTAGGTGGCACGGACTTTGCTCTATGACAGAGCGTCCATGGACGCGCCCTCTTTTGAGGAACTGAGTCATTGGCACGGGTAAGACACTGTGCACTCGCGCTAATGGAAAAAAGGCACTTTTTAGGGATAATCTGCAAAAGGTGTCTTCAGGGAATTTGAAGTTCATACTCAAGAGAATCCAATGCAAGTGTTTTTAAGTTGTGTCACTGGTCATAGGTCCATAAATGTGTCCTCCAATGTACGGAAACAAGGGTAACAGGGACAGTGACCAACGATGACAAATTACTGTGTAACAGATGCCCCCTAAAGCATGAAGCCCGAGAGAGAGAGGGGTGAAGTGCTTTACAAGAACATATATAGCTGCCGCCGGTTTTCTGCATTGAGGGATACAGTATGATAGTTCAAATACATGATGTATGTGGCATGGTCGCAGCCATCCATAAGAGAGTACATGATGATCAAGATCCGTAGTATGGACGCAGCCATCTGGTTAGGATCAATGAATTGACTCAGGTATAGTCGTAGCCATCCAGTGAATGAGTCATGTATCAAAATCATGCCTGGATTACAACAGACACAATCCAGGGTCTTTCGCTCCACCTCGACCCAAACATAAGTACAAGTTCAAGCATGTGAAAATGTGAGCTGAAGTCGAACATGCATGAACATCGTCTGATTACCAGCCAATGATGAAAGCTGTTAACAGACGCGAGAGGTACCACCAATAATGACAATGGTCCTCAAGGTATTATAGGTACAGTCTATGGCGTGTGAATGAATGAGCCGATGTCAAACACCCGTAGAGTCATCCGATCGGAGGCCAATGATAAAAACCTCGCGTCGAACACGAAGAACCTGCCATTGAGGCATGCAGGCTCCAAGGTACCAGAAGGGAGTC
>APFE031070111.1:0-19982 GCA_000404065.3 Pinus taeda
ATTAAATATCATATATCATTAAATATTAAAAAAAATTTCAAAATGGATTTAAAGTAAAATTTAAATAAAACTAATAATATATTATTTTATTTAAGACACATTATTATAAAATATTACTTTTAACATTAAAACATTTGAAAATAAAAGGAATATTTTTGTAATGGAATAAAATTATAATAAAATAAATACTAATTTCAAAATTGAGGTTTTTTTTTGGAGTAATTTTGATATTGGAGTAATTTTGTTTTCGCATTTGTGGATTATATATAGAGTTAGAATAATTATCTTATTTAGATTAATATAAATAGTTAATTATTATTATTAATATGTAACTTGATAAGTTAAACCTTCAAGCATAAAAAAAGGGGAAATTTACACTACAACTTAAAGGTTAATATGATAAAGAGAAAAGAGGATTCACCTGGCTCACACCATCAAAGGATCCTCGTGCTATGTCTGGAGTGAGTGGAAGAATGATTGGAACTAAATTTTTTTGGGATTTTAGATCAATTTTGTACTCTTGAGTGGAGGCTTTGCTCTCTAGGGTTTTGGCAATCTCTACAATGGCAGGTCTCTCCAAACAGCTACATACCTGCTAACACTGATGGCAACATGAATTTTCGATCCCAGAAAGACAGTTTTGAACCTCATGAATCCCCCTAGGGGGAGGGCGCATCGCCTCCCCAATGGACGATGAAGAGCGGCAGAAGAATAGGGAAGGCGACAAATCAAAGGATCAGAGTGAGAACAACACCGATCTAAACTCACAAGAGGAAAAACATGATAACAAAGAACAAACCAAGGTCATCTCGACAACATGCAAGCTCGTGGCTACTGAACATCTGAAAGTAGTACCTTCACGCCATCGAATCAATGCTCAGATACAGTATGTGAGGGACCATGATCTGCTAGGCAAGTTCATAGTACTTTGGCCGACTGAGAAGGTGCTGTGTGGATGGATAAGAGTGAAATGGAACCCAAAAGGACATATCACCCTGAAGCTGGGGCCTAAAGGGTTCTTCATAACCATTTTTAATTGCCTGGAAGACTAGAATAGGATTTTGGATGGAGGGCCCTATTTCTTCAATGCCGCCAGCCTGTTTCTCAGAGGCTGGGTAGAGTGCTTCAACCCTGATAAGGAGGATCTTAGTTGGGCTCCAGTCTGAATTTAATTGTACTCACTTCCCATGGAGTATTGGGATGAAACTTCTATACAAGAAATTGGTAGTGCTTTGGGAGAATTTATAAAAGTTGCAAAGGAAACAAAATTCCGAAGATATACCTCCTACGCACGAATCTGCGTCTACATGTACCTCAACAAGGCCCTTCCGGATGTGGCAAGTTTATTCCATGACTATGTTGAGTGGGTTCAGTTGATTGATTATGAAAATGTGTCGTTTAGGTGCAAAAGATGTCATGCCCCCGGTCATTTATTCATGGACTATCCTTTATCTAAAAAACCCTCATTCCCAGCTGGACCAGATATGCCTAAGGCTGATGGCTTTACCAAAGTGGCCAGTCGAAGGAGAAGCCATAAGAAATCAGCTTCAAATTCCAAAATGCCTCAACCCAGCTCATCCAAGCCTTCAACGAGCAATAGCTTTGAAGCATTAGCTCATCAAAATGAACCTAGCTTTGAAATTCATGCTCCCCTAGAGAAGGAGGCAACAAAGAACAAACAATCGAAGCACGTAGATTCGAAGTTGCTCCAAGAAGATCCTCTGCCCAACGATACCTCCTCCTCAGATAAGCACAAGATCCCAACATGGAATACTCAAGGAATGGAGGTAGTCAACTTACAATTTGATTCCAGAATATCATAAGAACTAACAGAAGAATTAAATGAATCTCAACACATGGAGGAGGAAGCCAAAGGTATAGATATTGGGGAACTAGACATTTTGGGCCTAGAGCAGGCATGTAGAACAAAACATTTTGACAAAATTCCAGACTGACAACTAGAGAATATGGAGGAGGTTCTTTCACGGGCACAAAGGCAAAAGTCTTTAGGTATTCACACTGGCATCCCATGGGATGGGAGATTCATTACCAAAGATATCAAAAAGCGTGGAAGGAAAATAGACCTCCAACAAACAATCAGAATAGGAGAAATGTTAGTGGAGTCAGGCAGGTACTCCAAGCTAACAAAGTACTACAACTCCCTCCATAATCCTTCCAAATGAAGTTAATATCATGGAATATTAGAGGGCTTAATGTCCGAGGGAAAGGTAGACTACTTAAAAACATGATTATGCAAAAAAAACCACAAATCCTTTTCTTGCAAGAAACAAAATGCAATTCAAGTGCTCTGGAAAGAATTGCAGCAAAATACTGGCTAGGAGGTCTCACCGCTGTCGTGGATGTCTATGGGGTATCTGGAGGCCTTGAAATTTTATGGGACACCTAAGCTATTAGGCTCAACAACATCCATGCAAGTAAGAATTTCATCCAAGCAATTTTTCACATCATAGGGACAAATATACACAGGATTTTAACCAATGTGTATCTCCCCCAAGAGGCTATGCATAAAGAAAAAATCCTGAACACCCTCTCAGCTATCAACACTGATAAGCCGCACCAATTATGGATTTCAAGGGGTGATTTCAACATGATTAGTAGGCTAGAAGAAAAAATGGGAGTCAGGAAAAGAGGAAATTAGGAAGGGAATCCCCTTAAAGACTTTATTCAGAACAACTGGCTTATTGATCTGCCTTTCAATAATGGACTCTTTACTTGGAGAAACGAAAGAGAAGGGCTGCCTCAGATCGCCTCCCGTTTGGATATATTCTTGCTTTCAGACAACGCTATTCATATTGAAGGAGACTGTGTTGCTTCCATCTTGCCTTATGTGAGATCTGATCACTGGCTAATCTCCCTTCAATGGACGCATCCTAGCAACACGACCCGAAGACAATTTTTCTTCGAGGCTTTCTCGATGTCCCATCCAGATTTCAACAACTTAATTAACTCATAATGGAACAATTGCTCCCCTCCAAGTGGTTCAAAGATGTTTCAATTTCAGCAGAAGCTCAAGCACCTCAAACCCAAGATTAAACATTGGAATCACACTTTTTTTGGGAATATTTTCTAGGCTCAGAATGTCCTCGATCAAGATATGAAACTTTTGCAGCAGAGGATTATCATTAAAGGCCATTTCGATGACCTGTCAGAACAGGAAAAAGTTCTTGAGGTACAAATCATAGAGAGGGCCAAACAACGTTATGGAGGCAAAAATCAAGAATAAGATGGCTTAAGGATGGTGAAAAAAACACAAAAAATTTTCATAGTACCACCATCCAATGTAGAATGCATAACAACATAACTCACATTCAAAATGAGCAGGGAGCTAAGGTAGAAACACATGAAGAAATTGAAAGCGAAATACTAAATTATTTCAAGCAAGCGCATCAAGAGCCACATGGAGATAGATCACGAGCCATAAAAAAAATTACTTGAAATATTCCCAAAATTATTTCAGAGTAGCATAAAAAAATTCTTCTCAGGCCTCTAGACTTACAGGAGGTTGAAACGACAGCTTGTCAGCTAAAAGTGGGGAAAGCACCAGGCCTGTATTGATTCACATCTAACTTTTTCCACAATTTCTGGGAATTGATAAAAACAGAAGTTTGGCAAGTGGTTGAGGCATCAAGAACCTTAAGATGGATGTTTCCTAGATTGAATGCCACATTCATTGGCCTGGCTCCAAAGGATGATCAACCGAGTAGTCCTGACAAATACAGGCCTATTGCCCTATGCAACATAATCTACAAGATAGTCTCCAAAGTCATCGCTTCCAGGCTTAAATTTCTGCTTCCTCTCATTATTGCACCTGAGCAATCTGGATACGTCGAAGGTCCGCAGATTATGGATGGTATCATCCTAACTCATGAAATAATCCATTCCCTGAAGCAATCCAAGAAGCCAGGTATGCTCATTAATATAGATCTTTCAAAGGCTTTTGACAGCTTAAGCTGGTTGTACATTAAAAAAAAATCTAACTGCTTTTGGTTTTTCTCCTCCTTGGGTAAGATGGGTTATGAGTCTCTTATCGTTCTCCTTCTTTTCTATTTTGATCAATGGTATCACCTCCTCTCCTTTCCATCCTCCTCAGGGAATTAGGCAGGGATACCCTCTCTCCCCATTCCTTTTAGTTATTATGGAAGAAGGATTGGGTCGAAGCATTAAATTAGCCCAGCAATCTCAGCTCCTTAAAGGCTTGTCTCTTCGCAACTCTTCCACCTTCACTCACTAGCAATTTGTTGATGACAACATGCTCTTTGGTCATCCTTCTGTCCAGGAAGCTCGTTAGCTCAAATATTTACTGATGAACTTCTCGGATGCCTCATGGGCTATGATCAATAAATCCAAATCCTAGATATTCTTTTTCCATACCCCTATTATTACCCAAGTAACTATAGCCCGCATTCTTGGATTTTCTATTTCCGTCCTTCTATTCGAATATTTAGGAGCTCATTTAACTACCTCGGCCTTGAAGCATTCCTCATGGAAGATCCTCCTAGAAGAATTGGAGGCTCGCCTTTCCCCATGGATACACAGAGCCCTAAATATGGCAAGTCGTCTAGTCCTTATTACAGCCATTCTTCATTCCATGCCGCTATACCTTTTCTTGACTCTCGCGGCTCCAAAATGGGTTCTCAAAGAAATCAAACATCTCCAAAGATCTTTTTTCTGGGGCAGCACAAGTCACAAACACAAATGGGCTCTTGTCAAATGGGATACAGTTTTTCTTCCAAAGAGCGACAATGGTACTGGATTAAGGGATCCTTCTTATAGCAATGAGGTCATGGGGGCCCATATTTCGTAGAAATGGCTTACTATGCCTCTCAACCCCTGGGCTACTCTCTGGATAGAAAAGTATGCAAGAAATCGCCCAACAGAGGAATTAATATGAATGTTAGAAGTTAGCCTGGGCTCCCTAATCTGGAATTCATCCAAGCAACATAGAAGCCTCATTCAGCAACATAGTTTACGGGAAGTTAAGAACAACAACACTGCAAGATTTTGGGAATATTCTTGGGAGAAGATGCCCAAGTTAAAAGACTTAATTTCTCAATTGCAACTTCCAGAGCAGGACAGGAAGACATATGACAAGGTTAAAAACTTTTGGAGTCCCTCTTCTTCTCATGGATACAGGCAATGGACCAAAGTCAATCAAATTATAAGACAAGGATTCATCCCCATAATCAGGGATTCTTTCCACTTATCATAAAAGGCGATTCTCATATCATCATAAATATGGTCTCCAAAATTATGCAAGGAACTCCCTCAAGTAAAGTGAGCAACAACTGGAGAATGGCAAGAAGGCTTGAGCTCATTGACTGCTGGCTCTCCTCTCACAGGTTGATCAGTTTTAAGCACATCCGCCGGGAAGGAAATAAAGTAGTTGACTCACTTGCTAACCTTGGAGTTGAATGTGGATTGGATCTTCACACAGGATCAATTTCCAGATTAGCCTCTGAAACCCAACTCAACGAATACCAAAACCTGGTGAAGAATGAAAAGAAATAGGAAGGAGAAGAGCACCCGGATGCGGTTGAATTAAATGTCAATTTATGGAATTAATTAAGGGCACAGGAGCTCGTTCCTGCCAGCTGTAGAAGAGCATTGTTCTCCATGCTCAAATCTAGCTCAAGTTGCCTCACTTAAGGAAAGAGAGATTCTACCTGAAGATTGACTTAAGTTCTCACTCTATCTGAGGCAAGGCTATTGCTGATATAATCATGGCGAATACGGCTCTCCATCCCATTATTTACTCCCCGTCTTCTTGCCTTTGCCCGTCCCTTGTAGCATTTCTTTGTAGGTCCCTCTCGGCTTCTGCCTTGAGTGGGTCTCTCTCGGTGGCTCCTGTGGTTGGAATTTCACTTCCCTCTTTCCATTCTGAGGCCTGTTCTTTGGACTTTGCTCGAATTCTCTTGGTGTTGTCTCGTCTCCCCTCCAAATATTCCTATTTTTCTGAGCTTTCCCTTCGTGGCCTCACCATGGTCCTTGAATGCATGAGAAGCCACCATGGAGGAAGCCGTGGTGGTCGTGGGCATTCTCAGATGGCTCACTCTGTTGATCAACCCCCGCCCCCTGCTACTCAGCCCTTATCTCAGACGAATTCACCTGCTCTAAGCCCATCCTGCACGCCTTTTCCGCATAATACTTTTCAGTCTACTCATTTTAAGTTTCAGAGTAGCCTAAACAGGCCCATTATCACGGCCAATATCACTGTTATCTTTTCTGAAGAAGAGGCTCTGCCTCAAGCCACAACATGCACTTTGGTTGATCTTTCTCAGGGTGGTCATAGAAGGGAGGGCAGCCATGGCATTGAGCAGAATTTGGCAGATAAATGCAAGGTGGAAGGGCGTGGTGAGCAGCATGATGAGGGTGGTTCTCTTGGTGACACTCAGCCACGAGGTGGCAGCTCTCATGGAGCCTATCTCTCGATGGCCATTGCAGGTGTCTCCAGCGACACCCATACCTCGTCAATTCCTCCAGGCGGCAGTGGTGCTAGTGACATGGATAGGGATGAAGAAATGTGGTAAGGCAATGCATGCCCGGTTGTGGAGGAGCTTCCAGAGGAGGACGTGGAAATGTGATGCCACTTGGACAATGTCGTGTCCTCCCAGTTTCTTTCTAGTGGTTCTTTTGGTTAAAGTTCAGGCTGTTTTAGGATGGTGGTTTTGGTTTACCCTTGACAGATGGGTAGCTTTGTTCTTTTTTCCTGGTGGGGCAGTAGCTTGTAGATCTTCTGCGGATTTGGTTTGCATCTTTGTTTCTTGCTTCTAGTCTTGACAATTTATCGTTCCTATGATCTTATCGTTGTATTCTGGTTCCAATATTTGGCAACTTGTTTTCTGTAACTGGTTCTCCCATCCTTGGGACATTTTTACTACATTGAATGCTCTCAAATGCTCTTGCCCGAGGCTTCAACTTCTTTGTAACATTATTTTGATTTTCCTTTAATAGAATTAGCCTTTACCAAGAAAAAAAAATATGATAAAAAGAAATAATCACAAGAGATTAGAGTTTGAACTGCATCTCCTACATGAAGAGAAGAAATAAACTATTCTCCACCTATTTTAATTTTTTTTAAATGAGATGCCACATAGAAACATTGGATGGAAAATAATAGCATGGTGGCACACCTCAAAGGTTTGAATGACATGTATATAGAGCGATGCAAAATATTTGTGTAACACACTTAGCCCCCTAATGTAATATTAGGGTTGTGGAGTGTAATCAGACTTCTCCTTAAAGGTTAATTACAAATTTGGGGTCAAAGTCTTATTCTCTCATAACCTTAAATCAAATTTGATACAACTATCATCTTTGGCTCATCAAGAGCTTTCCCACAATATAAATTTCATCTAAATTTAAGCTCTTGGCATAAAGTCTCTGAACTTTAACCCTTTTAAAGGTCAATGTCTTTATTTTACAACCACGTGAAATTCCTAGACATGTATCTAGGTCCAAGTTTGTTGGCTTCATTCTATACTCAAGCCTTTCCATATTGGTGATTTGTGCATTTTCCAAAACTAAGCATTCTGATATGTTGATATACTATTGAAACAACTTAACAATATCTTAATATTCAGAAAACTTTCTAATACACTAATACAATGTTAAATCCATCGAATGTTAATAGAAAAATTCAAAATGGCTTATCGAATATTCAACAAAAATGTTATACCTATAAACCCTCACAAAACATCGATACGTCTCTAGGCATGAGGCCACCTTGACACACGACCTCAAAACATTGTCACCCAATCATAGCTTCCCACATGGAAAATGATGAAATCTTTCACAAATGGCATGTTTAAGATGTATATCAAATTATCAAGGTAATAATTATTTCCAAGATGCAATCCTCCCAAATTTTTGATATCTTGATATGTCTATATGATAGCTTGGCATGTCACATCAATCAATAATGATCAATCACCACCTAGCACACTGGATAAGAGGACATTTCCTCTTCCATGTGGCATTTTTGATGTGTTCCATATGCCACTCATATTCACAAGGTTGGCATGTAAAAAAGACTAGATGTATGTTACACATGTCATACACATGGGATCCCCATGTCATCAAATCAAGACATCACCCCTCAATTCTCCTAACACTTGATACTCTTGTTAGTCTAATATTTTGAGGTTCCAAATTTTTAGTGCCTTCACATTGTGCTCCTTGTTAATACATAAAATGCTTCTGACTAACAATTGTTTCTTAGGGCCATTCCAAACAAGGATTTTTCATAATGATTCACTTCCATTTCCTCGAGGGCTTGATATGTTGATATTTCAACTATCACCTTATGGCCATCTATCACTTCACATTCTCATAAATCCATTTGACTAGGGTTAAGGACGACATTAGTGGAATCCCAAATTTTGAATACTCTAACATGTCAATGAGGAATACCATCTTGAATCTTCCAAAGAGTTTCATTCTAAGGGGCGCATTCCCAAAATTCTCTTAATAACTTGAATTACAGGGGTCAACCCACAAAATTTCATTTTTAGTCAAAACCAAGGCTTAAACCCAAGATCCCCTAGCCACTTAAGTTTTTTCGTATGATTTCCTTTAGCTTAATATTTATTTGTTGAACTTTTCCAAACTAAATATTAGATTCTATTTCTTTTTTAATCTCTCCTTTCTCATCAGGGTCTCTACTCTTGCTTTCTAGTGCCATCATTAATAAAACCTTCTAATCCTCACATCAAGAAGAATGATCCTTTGGCCTATCCAAGGCATCCTAACATTTTTATTTCAAACCATAGGGAACAATTATTTAATGAAAATATTAATAATAACTAGGACCACCAATCTATTAGCCCTTCCCCTTTGGAAACACACCATATACATCACAAAAAGTTATAAATGATTACAAACAGGCATGTAAAATATCACAATCAAGAACATCCAAGAATACCCTATCAATTTATGAACATAAAACACATAATGATCTCATATATATGAAAGGATCCCATTTCACATAAAATTCATATTCATAAAGGAATACATTTCAACATTTAGGACAATTATGTTAACTACTCAACGCACTGATCATGCATCATGCATATTCATTAAAATTGTACAAAACTCTACCTACCATTTCACACATACACAATGAATCCAAAATAATATTTAAATACGAAGTGTTGAGAAAAAATTACAATTCGTTTACGATAAAGGAATACACTTATCTATTCCTCTTAAAATTATTGGAATTCGAATAAGGAATTACCACTCTCCACCAAATCATAGGTAATTTAAACTACACTACATATTTCTTAAAACTATCCACCTCCTAACCATATCCAATGTCTAATGGATGATTCACTTATTGCATAACAACAGAGAGTGTACTTCAATGTATAGAGTATGAACGAAGATTTCCTTCATTGGCTAGGAAAGAGGAATGCCACTATGTAGGCAATAACTTTAGGTTTATCAAACTACAAATTTCACAACATAGAATGAAATTTATTCCCACTTTCTATAATCCCTAATACAATCCTTCTTCTAGTGCTTCACATGCATAAACCCAACCAAATAGTTTATTTCTTTTCATTTTACTAGATTCAAGCAGAGGAATCTCTCTTTGGTATCCTCATCTAACACATTTTAGGATTGGACTTTGTGGTATACTCCAAACTCAAAATCTTGGAATTACAAAACTAGCTTCCTTCTCCTCATGAGTACTACCTCATGTATGAGAGGTTTAGGGTCCCCTTCTCGGGCTGAAGGGTCAACAAGGAATTCATTGTAAGGTGCGCAACCCATCTTTGGGTATTTCAGTACCTCCTCTCCCCATTCCTATCATAGTTTCTTATTAGTTGGTAGTTCAACTAGAACATCAGGGCTCATGAACATTAATTTCAAAGAATATAGGAAACATCCCAATCCCTCATATAAGATTTATAATCAATCTATACATGTCCTATGATTCAACTTTAGCAATTTATAACTCTATTAGTAAAATATTTGCATCAAATAGTTGAGCAATTTGTCCATGTTGGCTCTCCAACATTGTCATCTTTCAATTATATTACGAAAAGTTGGAATTGGAAAAAATGATGCTACATCCCCATCCTCCTTAAAGAAAATTTGTCCTCGGTGTTCTACTATCTGTAGAACCAAACTTATACATAAAACCAAAATGGGTATGCCTTCTACATGATATCGTCTAGTTGCCATGTTGCATAACCTGGTCCAAAGTTCTTCCATTACACCTTGACTTACATGGAGTGTGGTCGTTGTCTTTTTTGAGTATCCATTGTGGTTTTGGATAGAATTCTCCTTCATATTCCATTTGTATCAAAGTCTAATCAATAATAAGGTTAACAACATCTATACGTATTTTAAGTAAAGATATATAAAACACATCATGTTCCTTCATTGTGGGAGGAATGGTGAGTTTGTATGCTATTGGCCCCACTCTCTTCAATATTTGAAATGGTTCATAGTATCTTTGTGTTAACTTGGCACACAATGTCACTCTTAAGGAACTTTTGTTTTCTCTAATTTGGATATACACATGATCTCCTATTCAAAATTCCATATGTGCTATATTTTTTCTACATAACTCCTATGTTGGACTTCTGCGACCTTCAATCTTTTCCATATGCTAGATACTTCCTATTCCATTTCATTTAACATATCTAGCCTAAGTGTGATTATATCCACTAGATTACCCTACTTGATTGGGATATTGCACTTCCTACCATATAGCGCTTCGAAAGGGCTCATCTTTAATAGTTCCTTATAGCCAATAATATAAGAAAATTCCACCAAAGGAAAAAAATATTCCCATCTCCTATGTTGATGTGTAACATACATATTGAGTATGTTTTCTAATGTTATATTTACTCTTTCTATTTTTCCATAAGCTTGAGGTTGATACGATGTGTTTAATGTTGATAGGGTTTCAAATATTGTAAATAAAGACTTCCAAAATTTAAGGTAAACTTGGCATATTTATTATATATGATCTTCTTAGGCATGCTAATATGAAAATATTCTTCATAAAAATATGGAAATACCAATTTCCTTATAGTAAGAGTTTACAAGTCACTTGTCCTACTTAGATTATCCACTACAACCATGATCACACCATATTTCTTGGTGGTTCTTGGTAATCCACTGATGAAGTCCATTGATATCACTTCCCACTTCCCTGATAGAATTGGTATTGGATTCAACCATCCTATTAAATAGTTGCATTCTACTTTAACTTGTTGTAATTATTATCAATATTTTCAACAATATCTTTCTTCATCCTTGGCTAACAACATATTTTTTGGTATATTTTATCATCTTTTGATATCCTAGGTGACTTCTGTGTGGTCTTGTGCGAAACTCATCCATGCCAGCCACATTTTTTATGGATCACCTACCTTTGTATTGTAATAATTCATCTCTAAGTACCTAATAATTTTTTCCCATTCGACCCTTCGGCTCTTGCTATGGGAATTTACTTACATGGTGAAAATACTCATCTTCCTATTTCAACTCTTTTATTCTTTCCTTAATGTCTATATCACATGTACTCATGGTTTCCATGTATATCACTTGAATACCTCTATTGAGTGTATCGACCACTTGATTCTCTTCACTTTTGATGCGTTCGATCTCTAAATAATAGTTGATAATAAGTTCCATCCACCTTACTTTCCTAGAAGTCATTTTCTCTTTCACAAACAAATACCCCAACGTTGGGAGGAAAAATTACTTTGAGACTATCCTAGTGTTCGACTGAGGGTGCCAAAAAAAAGTTCACGTAGTCTAGCACTTTGCCAACATTTTCACTCCTTCAAGAAGAAGAAGAGTCTCACCCAAGGCAAGCCAGAACCATAGAAGGATAAAGGGGATATAGATGTGATTAATTATGTGACTTGTGCAACTACTACAACATCCATTCTTAACCATTCACGATATATATATTCAATAGGAATTTAAATATGTGCACAAACTTTTAAAAGTGGCCCATAAATTATACCACTAATTGCCAGAATTCCTGTCTTCCTTATATTATTAGTAAAAAGAGAACAATTTCATTACATTCATCAGAATTACAACTTGTGGAAATTACACACTTTCATGCGGTATAAAAATCCACAAGAAATACATTAACAAAATATTAGAAGCCCACATCTCAAAAACTGGATAACTCTAAATGCTTGACACCTTCTATTCTCCTAGCTCGATCTAAATTTTGAGGAACTCTCTAAATTTTTTCCTCACTACCTTATGTATTCTTTTATAGCCATGCTCACTTGCTTGATCCATGGTTTTTCAATATCTAGGGCCATAATTTTCATTTTCTATTTACTGTATCAAAATCGGATCCTAGTTCTTCAACATGCTCCCTTATTTTCCATTGTGTGGGTTCTGAGCCATGTTATTACCATTTTGTTTTCTGATGTTTCATTTCTAGCATTTTGATCCAAAATTTCCTTCAAAACTATTATTCCTTCAAAAATTCGAAGGATCCAACATGCTGCAACCACATCCTATTGACTCACCCTCGAGTCAATGTATTTCTATTTTGCTTCTAAATCTATGGTAGGTTCGATTCCAATAGCTTTATTTGCAGTACCTTCAAATGAAGGACTATCTTTGGAATAGTATAAAGTGTGGACTCCTCTGGACTTGTCAATGCAGAAACACAACAGTGCCATAAGTCCATAAGTGTGGAAACCTTTCCTTAGAACTCAATGACAACATGCTCACTAAGGTCATTGGGTTGTTACTCAACCAATTCTTGAATCTCCTGATAGGAAACTGTGGAAAATGTTCTAAAAGTCATAAAATGATTTAGAGCTTTTGGGTGAGGGTCATGAAGGGCCCACTTGGTCACTTGGACTGCATCCTTGAGCTGATTAATTTGGGCATCAAGTACATCCACCTAGTGGAGGATATTCTTCTTTGCTTCCATATTGAAGGTCACTAATGCTTGCTGATATAAACTTTGAACATTATCGTGTAAGGGGTAAATGGTTGCATTATTATTTGCGATAACACAACTAACATCAGAGATCTAGAAAAACATGTGTTGGGATTCTTGCATGACTTGGGGTAGAGTAGCACAAAGAGAAGTAGAAATGTGCATTTGCTCACTATTCTAAGTGTGATAGATAGTTGAAGGATTAGATAAATATTGTTTCATATTAGTGACAATATTCTAGAGCTCTACATGGATGTTTGGAAACAAGTTGTTGGCACACCACTTCAATGATAATACAAAATTTGGCAAGGGAATAGGTGGAAAAATCTTCATCTTGTTTGGTGGCATATGGAGCAAGAATTGTCCATAGAGATTGCAATTGAGAATGAACCTCACTAACTTGGGTATCTAATTCTTCCTTCTCAAAAGGTATGTACCAGTGACCAAAATGAAGTGTCCTTCAAAAGTGAGGTCATTAAATTCTCTTTTTATGGTGTCTTTAGTGCTACACCACAGTGCATACATATAAGAAAGGGACTACTCTTCAGAAAGTGTAGCAAGGTCACGTCCCCCTAGAGGACTCCACATTGGGAATGACCCAACTTGGTTCAAATTTTGGGTAAAAGACCCCGCAGAAGAAGGAGTGTACCACACGGAGTTGGTGAAGTTATATTAATTGTGCAATATTTTAGAGCTTTGGGTATGGGAGAATCCCTTGTTTTTATAAAGGGTATAGGGTAGAGTCCTAGTTATGGATCCATGGTATATGGACCATGGTTTTTATAAGGTTTATTTAAGGGGGTTTAATACCTTAGCAGAGATAACAATGACAATAGAAAAGAACTGATAGAGTGGTCATATTTTCTGTATCTTTCTGTATTTTAGGAAAGGCTTAGCAGTTGAGTGCACGAAGGCCTTAAAGAGTTTGCGGCTAAGTGCACAAACCACCTGCAACTAGGTGTGCAGGTTGAAGAAGTGAATGTAGTCAAAGATCTATTTAGTAAAGAAGGAAGTTTTGACAAAGTGACATATGTCTCTTGTATCTTACATTTACTATTATATCATTTGTTGTGCTTACTTTCCTTTGAAATATGAAAATACTATGAGTTATACTGTGAATTGTTGAAGTTTATGAGTTTGTTAGAAAGTTGTGAAGTTATTTATTTGTGCAAAGTTCTTTTTATATCTGAAGTTATAGGATCAATATAAAGTAGAAGTAAATACATGATGCCACTACATGGATATCCCTTAGGTTGCAGAAGCTTGGTTCTTCATCCTCCCATAATAGTCTTATAAACCATAAACCTAGACTCTAAACCCCAAACCCCAAACACTAAACCATAAAACCTTAAACCCTAAACCCCAAACCGTGAACATTAAACCCTAAACCCTTAGAATTTTATACATTTTAAAAAGTGTTTTGTAATTTTTATTTAATTGTTTATTAAAAGGGTTTACTAAAGTGTTAAAAACCCTAAACCCTAAAATGTAAACCACAAACCTTAAGCCTTAAACCCTAAAATCTGAACCCTAAACACTAAAATCTAAGCTTGAAACCCTGAAACCTAAACCGTAAAATCTAAACCCTAAACCCTAAATGCTAAACCCTAATAATTTTATAAGATTTTAAAAAGCATATTGTAACTTCTATTTAAGTGTTTCTTAAAATCATTTACTAAAGAGTTATAAACCCTAAGCCCTAAAGTCTAAATACCAAGCCCCAAACCATAAACCCCAAACCCTAAACTCTATGTATTTTATAACATCTTAAAAATTTATAACTTATATTTAACTGTTTATTATTAGGATTTACTAAATTCTTATAAATACTAGACTCTCGACACTAAACCCAAAGTAATTTATAACATTTTAAAAAGTGTTTCTTAGCTTTTATTTAAGTATTTATTATAATAATTTAATAAAGTATTATAAACCATAAACCGTAAGAATTTTATAGCGTTCTAAAATGACCTTTGTAACTTTTACTAAAGTTTTTATCAAAATAATTTACTAAGGTGCTATAAAACCTAAACCATAAAAGCTAAACCCTAAACTATAAACCCTAAATAGAAAAACCTAAACCCTAAACACTAAACCCCAAAAGCTAAACCCTATACCTTATACACTAAAACCTAAACCCTAAGAATTTCATAACATTATAAAAAGTGTTGTAAGTTTAAACCCTAAACCCTAAAGCCTAAATCGTAAAACCTAAGTCCTAATTAATTTATAACATTTTAAAGAGTGTTCTGTAACTTTTATTTAAGTGTAACTTTATTTTATAAAACTTAGACCATAAACCTGAAATCCTAAACCCTAAACCCTCAAACACTAAAACCTAAACAGTAATCATTTTATAACATTTTAAAATGCATTTTAAACTTTTATTTAATTGTTTATTAAAATAATCTACTAAATTTTTATAAATCCAAAACCCTAAACCCTAAATGCTATTTTTTTTTACATTTTAAAAAGTGTTTTGTAACATTAGTGTTCTAAATCATAAACCATAAACCCTAAACCATAAATGCTAAAACCTAAACCCTTAACCTGAAACCCTAAATCCCATATAGTAAACCCTAAACGATAAACCCTAAACACTAAGAATTTTATAACATTTTAGAAAGTGTCGTGTAACTTTGATTGAAGTTTTTATTAAAATAATTTACCAAAGTGTTTTAAAACCTAAATCCCAAACCCCAAACAACCCTATATCCTAACACTTAAAGCCTAATGGATAAACCCTAAAATTATTTACTAAGGTTTTATAAACCCTAAACCCTTAAGCCTAAAGCTTGAAAGGATTTACTAAGGTCTTATAAACTCTAAACCCTAAACCTCAAAACCTAAACCCTAAGCCCTAAACCCCAAACCCTAAAACCTAAGGATTTTGTAACATTTTAAAAAGTGTTTTGTAACTTTTATTTAAGTGTTTACTAAAACCATTTACTAATGTTATATAAACCCAAAACCCTAATCCCTAAACCCTTAACCTTAAATACCAAACCCTAAACCCTAACAAACCCTAAACCATAAAAAACCTAAAAAAACCATAAACCATAAAAATCCCTAAAACATAAAAAACCATAAACCCTAAACCCTAAAAACCATTTTTATCTTTTTTATAAGTGTTTATTAAAGGAATTTATTAAAGAATTATAAACCATAAACCCTAAACCGTAATACCCACACCCCAACCTAAAGCCTAAAGAATTAGCACTTTATAACATTTTAAACCCCAAACCCTAAACCCTAATTATTTTATAACATTTTATGAAGCGTTTGTAACTTTCTTTTTAAGTGTTTATCTAAAAAATTTACGAAATTGTTATGAACCCTAAACCCTCAGCATTTTATTAGAACTTAGCAAGCATTTTTTAACATTTTAAAACCCTAAACATTTTTTAACATTTTAATGATCATTTTGTAACTTTCTTTAAGTGCTTATTAAAATCATTTACTAAAGTGTTATAAGCCCTAAAACCTAAAACCTACACCCTAGTAATTTTATAAAATTTTAACAAGAGTTTTGTAACTTTTTTAACTTTTTTATTAAAAGAATTTACTAAAGTGCCCCTCAAACATAAACTGTAAGCATCTTATAACTTTTTAGCAAGTATTTTGTAACTTTTTCTAAGTGTTTATTAAAATGATTTACTAAATTTTTATAAAACCTAAACCCTAAACCCTAAACGCTTAACACTAAGCATTTATAACATTTTAAAAAACGATTTGTAACTTTGTAAGTGTTTATAAAAATAATTTACTAAAGCCTTTGGAAACTTAAATCCTAAACCTTAGGCATTTTATAACATTTTAAACCCTAAACCTAAACCCTAAGCATTCAATGACATTTTATCTAGCTTCTAGTAACCTTTTTTGAAGTGTTTATTAAAATAATTTATAAAATGTTATAAACGCTAAATCCTAAATCGTAAGCATTTTATAATATTTTAAGCACAAAATCCTAAAGCCTAAACCCTAAACTCTAAACCCTGAGTATTTTATAACATTTTCACAAGAGTTTTCTTACTTTTTTTTTAATTTTTTATTCAAATGATTTACTAAATTGTTATAAACCCTAAACCCTAAAGCCTAAGCATTTTATAACATTTTAACAAGTGTTTTGTAACATTTTTTATGTTCTTATTAAAATAATTTCTCAAAGTGTTATAAATCCCAAGCCCTAAACAATGAACTCTATCCCTAAACACTAAGAATTTTATAACATTTTAAAATACATTTTTGCAACTTTTTTAATTATTTATTAAAAACAATTAATACAGTGTTATAAGTGTAAACCCTAAACCGTCAGCATTTTATAACATTTTAAGAAGCATTTTGTAACTTTTATTTAAGTGTTTATTAAAATAATTTACTAAAGTGTTATAAAACCTGAACCATAAACCATAAACCTGAAACCCGAAACCCGAAACCCTAAAACAAGCATTTTATGATCCATTAAAAATAATCTTGTAACTTTTATTTTAGTGTTTATTAAAAGAATTTACTAAGGTGTTATAAAACCTAAACCCTAAACAGTAAACCCGAAACCCTAGACCCTAAACCATAAATCATAAATCGTAAACCCCAAACCCTAAACCCTAAAAAATAACCCCTAAACCATAATCCATGTAAACTAAAACTTAAACCATATGCATTTTATAGAATTTTTAAAAGCATTTTGTAACTTTCAGTTAAGTGTTTATTAAGCGAATTTACTAAATTGTTATAAACCTTAAACAATACACCCTCAAACATTAACCCAAAAAACTAAACCCTAAAACTAAACCCCAAGCCCTGAACCCTAAACCATAAAGCCTAAGAAATTTTATAAAAGTTTAAGAATAATTTTATAACTTTGATTTAAATGTTTATTAAATGAATTTACTGAAGTGTTATAAACCGTAAACCATAAACACAAAACCCTAAACACTAAAAATAAAAACATAAACCCTAAACAACAAAACCTAAACCCTAAACCGCAAACACCAATCCCTAAACCCTAATCCCTAACCATTTTATAACATTTTAAAATTTGTTTTGTAACTTTTATTTAAGTGTTTATTAAGATAATTTACTAAATCCTTATAAACCCTAAACCCTATGCCTTATACCAAAATGTTTTAGACCCTAAACGCTAAACACAAAACCTTAACCCAAAACCCAAAACCTTAAACCTTAAACCCTAACTCCGAAACCCTAAACCCCAAACCCTAATCATTTTATAACATTTTAAAAAGTATTTTGAAACTTTAATTTATGTTTTAATTAAAAGTATTTAATATATTCTTATAATCCCTAGAACCTAACCTCTAAACCCCAAACCTAAACCCTAAATAATAAACCCAAAACCTTAAACCTTAAACCTTAAACCCTAAACCCAAAATTGTGAACATTAAACCCTAAACACTAAGCATTTTATAACATTTTAAAAAACTTTCTGTGATTTTCATTTAAGTGTTTATCAAAAGAATTTACTAAACTGTTATAAACACTCAACTCTAAACTCTAAACCACAAACCCTAAACCCTAACCCTTAAACTCTAAACCTGAAACCCTAAATGCTAAACCCTAAACATAAACCCTAAACTATAAACCCTAAACCCTAAATGCTAAACCCTAATAATTTTCTAACATTTTAAAACACATATTGTAACTTCTATTTAAGTATTTATTAAAATTATTTACTAAAGTGTTACCAACCCTAATCCCTAAACTCTAAACACCAAACCCAAAACTATAAACCCTAAACCCTAAAACCTAAGAATTTTTTAACATCTTAAGAAAAATTCTAACTTTTATTTAAGTGTTTATTAAGATGATTTACTAAAGTATTAAAACCTAGAATTTTAACCTTAAACCCTAAGCAAATTATAACATTTTAAAAAGTGGTTTTAACTTTTAATTTAAGTGCCTATATTAAAAAACATTTACTCAAAGTGTTATAAACCCTAAGCCCTAAATGCTAAAGCATAGGAATTTTAAAACATTTTAAAAACTATTTGTAACTCTTATTTAAGTCCTTATTAAAAGAATTTACTGAAAAGTTATAAACCCTAAATCCTGAACCCTAAACCCCAAACCCCAATACATAAATCATAAACCCTAAAATTTTTATGATTATCTCTAATAAGGGAAGACCACACCTAGGTATTTGAGTGTAGGACGGAGAAAAATGTGGTACATGAGATACCCTTCTTCATAAACCTTTTTCCTTTTATTTATTTTTCTTCATAACTCCTCAGGGCTCCATGGGATCAATACATTATGTGTAATATGTAGCAACAAATACCTCCTTAAGGTGGGGTGGTTCATACCTACACCCTACACCCTAAATCCTCAACCATAAAACACAAAACCTAAACCCCAAATCCTAAAAGCTAAACAAAAAGCATTTTATAGCATTTTAGAAAGTGTTTTGTAACTTTTATTTAAGCGTTTATTAAAACAATTACTAAGGTGTTATAAACCTAAAACCATGAACCCTAAATCGAATATCTTAAAACTTAAAACCCTAAGCATTTTATAAAGTGTTATAAACCCTAAATCGTAAACCCTAATCCCTAAATCCTAAACCACAATGTGTAACCCTAAACCCTAGACCTTGAACCCCAAACCCTAAATTTGAAACCCTAAATTCTAAGCCCTAAATTTTAAACCCTAAACCCTAAGCATTTTATAACAATTTAAAAAAAAATTGTAAATTTTATTTAAGTGTTTATTAAAAACATTTACTAAAGTGTTATAAACCCTAAACCCTAAACTCTAAAGCATAAACCCATGACCCTAAAACCTAAACTGTAAATGCTAAACTCTAAGTATTTTATAACATTTTAAAAAGTATTTTGTAAATTTTATTTAAATGCTTAATAAAACAATTTACTAAGGTGTTATAATCCGTAAACCCTAAACTATAAACCCTAAACCCGAGACTTAAAACCCTAAACCCTAAACCCTAAAACCCAAACCCTAAACCCTCAACATTTTATGGAATTTTAAAAATGGTTTTGTAACATTTATT
>APFE031070112.1:0-12727 GCA_000404065.3 Pinus taeda
TTTGGCGACTTTTTTGGAGGAGGGACTAAGAGACCCCATGTAACGCTCCTATCCTAGTGGTAGTATTTCAACCACGAATAAGTGGGTGCGGCATCGCCGTACTTTTTCCTTTTGCCAATACTTGAGTACACGGTCTGCGCCTTCTTCAACACTCAAGTCAATTTTCCAATAAGTGTTCTTAACAATGTAGCAAAAATAACTTACCATAAATTTATCTTCAATTATTCTTTCAACACTCAATCAATTTTCCAATAAGTGTTCTTAACAATGCAACAAATATAACTTACCATAAATACTTTTGTAGTACTTCCACTATTTTCTCAACCTCAAAATGCCCAATGACGCAACTGTAGTGTGCTTCCCAAATCATCTTGTAACGCTCACTTGAAGGAACACAGAGGTGTCCCAGGTGGCATAACAGTGCATCCTTGAGGTGAAAATATGGAACTTTCCGACCCTCCAAGTGTGTCTGGTATGTGTTGCTGAATTCTCAGTGGCTTTTGCAGAGAAGTGGAAAATCAGAAGTCTCGTGTCCATAACACAAACCTATGGTAGATGTCGGCAAGACCCAGAGAGTTGCGGAGCTCTCTTAGAGTGTTTGGGGTTGGCCAATCCCGAACGAATTGGATCTTGGCTATATCCACATGCACCCACCATTCATCAATAATATATCCTAGATACTCAACCTCGTGTCGTGTGGTCGTGCTGCACTGCCTGCGGCCTACACGACACAACTCCACGCCTGAACTGCGAGCCTGTTCGCTCGACTTTCTGTTCCGCGGCGCCCAAACTCTGCCTGTCGGTGTGGTCCATAGTGAGGGTACGTGGCCCACATACAGGGTGGCCTGCCTTCCCAGAGGGTAACCCGCCCCGCTCTGCCTGTCCGCGCTACCAAGTCCAGCCCGCCCTCTATAATCCACCCGCCAGTGCGGCCCTCTTACCCACGTCCTTCTCTTTCTTCCGTTTTCGCCCAACTCCTTCCTTTGCAATTGTTCTGCGATGTGGAAGTCTGAGTTTGATGTCCCTTCGTCGAATGCCATCCTCCTTACTTATACGCATCCTTTCGCCCAAGGGCCTTGTCTCTCGAGGATAACAAGGGTCGGCTCCATCAACATGCATGCCCGGCTGACCTGCCACATAACCTCAACACACCCCATTCCAACGAACCGCCTCGTCCCTTCGTGTGCACTGTCATACCCATGGGTCGGCTCCAACACCTTGCCAATTACACTCGTCGCCACACGTCGCACACCCGCCCGCGTCCTTACTCATTCGCACATGGTCACCCCTTTCATCTGGGCACCCAACAAGGGTCGCCTGCACGCCTTCCATCGGTGAATCGCCCATCATGCAGGTATCAAGGGGCGTGCGCCATGCCCAACACGGCACGCCCGCTATGAGTGCGCCCATCACCGTTGCGCATAAGCGAATGTCATGTCAAGACTTTGCATATAACCGAACGCTCACCCAAGTCGCATATAGCCAAACTCGAGCGCCCGTACTACAGGTTCGGTCTCTCGACTCTCTTGGGCACTCCCAAATCGAATACCTGAGACCCCCCCCGCGTACGTGGTAGAGGTTTCCGGTGCGATGGGACATGGAAACCCTAGATTTCATGCGCACTTGGGCAGCTGTCGTCACAGCGGGGTAGGGAAACCCCACTTTCCCCACACTTGGACAGATCCCGTCGCAACGAGGCATGGAAACCCCAAGTTCCAGAGACAGACTGGGCAAGCAGTTTCCACCCCGCCACAAAATGGAAACCCCGAGTTCGCAAGACTTGGGAGGTTCTTCATCGTTCCGCAACATGGAAACCATGAGTTCCGTAAACTTTGGCGATTTCGGTCGTGTTGCGACATGGAAACCCAAGTTTCGGGCAGGAGATGGAGACCCCAGAGGTTCCCGGAATTAGGTAGTTTCCCTCATGCCACAAAACAGAAAGCCCCCGGGTTCTGTGGATTCGGGCGGTTCTCTGTCGTTCCGCGGCATGGAAACCCGAGTTCCCTGCACCGAGGTTGTGGTTCCTGTCGTGGCGGGACATCGAAGACCCCGAGGTCGCGGTTTCCGTCATGCCACGGAATGTAAAGCCCCGTGTTAGGTAGACTTGGGCGGCCGTTCCCTGTCGCGCGATGGCATGGAAACCCGAAGCTCCCCAAACTTGGGCGGTCGTTCCCTGTCGCACGGTGACATGGAAACCTGAAGCTCAGCAGACTTGGGTGGCCATTTTAGCCGCGGCGCGAGCAACATGGGAACCCCCCGTGTCATGCCCCCAGGCCTACGGTAGTCTCTCAACCGTACTTGGTGAGGTGCGACACCACCGAACACTTTCTTTTCACCAATACTTATGTTCATGGACTACGCCTAACCATTAGTCTACTTAGTTTGTTTTTCGCAACCAAGTATTATTATGTTTCCTTTATACCAATGAACACCCATACACATTCATCATCATCAATGATTATACATGAAGAACACAATTGCACAGTATTAAGGGAGGGGAAACTCCCTGAACAATGAGTCTGCCCGAACACAATATATTATTCAACTTTACAATGTTTACAAGGCCTTACAAGTATGCTTGGGAAACACCACGTTACATACTTAGCCAATTTTACAAATAGGAAACACCCCCGTGCGCCAACCAAGTTCCTTGCCCGAGCAGGGCGGGCGCGCCCTCACACGAGCTGCCAACCGCACTCCTCAACCGAGCCTCGTTTACCGCTGCACGACGGGCGAGCGACCTCACCCGAGTCACCCTGCGTTTCCTTTTGCACGACGGGTGTGCGACCTACCCGGGTCACCGGAGACACCTCCGCATTTCTCCTTCCACGACGGGCGGGCGATCTACCCGAGTCACCCGTGTCACACCGAACGGCGGGTGCCTTCCTTACCCGCGCCCTCACCTGATAACTGAAACCTGTGCGTATCGTGCGTGCTTTCCCAAAAGCGGGCGCATGTACGCCCGCGCGTCTTTTGCGACCTGCTCCACTAATTCGCACTTTTTTCTTGATAACCGAATGCTCATGTTCGAACATCCATCTTCGAATGAATGCCAAGTGCTCCAACGCCTTGCCATATTTATACGAGCGGTTGGGCGAGTCGCTGCCCAGGCCGACTCGACCGCCGCGTGCCCAAATGCCCTTGCACATCGCAAACTTGCCATCTGATTGTTGGTCGGCCAACAATCCTTCGTTCAAGTCGCCCCAACATGTAAGTCAGCCCGTGGGTTATGCCAAATTCTCCCACACTATAAACCAACCATCGCTCCACCTCTAATGCGCATTATACTTTATGTCCCTTCGCACATTTCAGTCGTAGAGTTCGCACTTCGCACCAACGAGAAGAAACCGAACCGCAGGTCCTTACACCGCATTCCCCAGACTTGGGTAGCAATTTTTACTGTGAAGCGAAATGGAAACCCCGTGTGTGTCCACTGACTTGGGTAGCAGTTTCCATCGCGCCGCAAAATGGACACCCCAAGTTCCCCGGACTTTGGCGGCTTTTCGTGGCCCCACGACATGGAAACCGCAAGTTCCCCAGACTCTCAGGCGATTCAGGGTGTGTCGCGACATTGAAACCGCGAGTTCCCCAGACTTGGGTAGTGGTTTTGAAACACCCCAAGTTCCAGAGACTTACGAGCTTGTTTGCGTCGTCATGGAAACCCCGAGTTTCCCGCGTTGGGGAATTGTTGAAAACCCCGCGTTTCTATCGTGCTATAAAATGCGGAAACCTGTGGTTCTATCAAGGGCGGGACATGGAAACCCCAAGTTTCCCAGGCTTGGGCGCCGGGGCGCGACATGGAAACCCCAAGTCCCCACAGGCTTGGGCGCCCTTGGTTTCGGTCGTGGCGCGACATGGAAACCCCAAGTTTCCCTAGGCTTGGGAGCCGGGGCGCGACTTGGAAACCCCAAAATTAAGCGCCGGCGGTTTCGATCGTGGAGCGACATGGAAACCCCAAGTTTCCTCAGGCTTGGGTGTCGGGGCACGACTTGGAAACCCTGAATTTTAGGCGCCAAGTGCAAGCCCCAAATTTTAGGCGCGACATGGAAGCCCCAAATTTTAGGCGCCAGGTGGAAGCCCCAAATTTTAGGCGCCTGGTGGAAGCCCCAAATTTTGGGCGCTTGGTGGAAACCCCAAATTTTGGGCGCCGCATGGAAACCCCAAATTTTGGGCGCCGGGTGGAAACCCCAAATTTTGGGCGTCGGGGCGGGCATCCAAATTTTGGGCGCCGCATGGAAACCCCAAATTTTGGACACCGGGTGGAAACCCCAAATTTTGAGCACCGCATGGAAACCCAAAATTTTGGCCGCCGGGTGGAAACCCCAAATTTTGAGCGCTGCATGGAAACCCCAAATTTTGGGCGCCGGGTGGAAACCCCAAATTTTGGGCGCAGCATGGAAATCCAAATTTTGGGCGCCGGGTGGAAACCCCAAATTTTGGGCGTCGGGGCGCCTCATGGAAACTCCAAATTTTGGGCACTTGATGGAAACCCCAAATTTTGGCCGCCGCATGGAAACCCCAAATTTTGGGCGCCGAGTGTAAACCCAAATTTCGGGCGCCGCATGGTGTTACACAGTAAAATGTCACTGTCTCCTTGTCAGTCTCCCTATTGTGTCATGAAATCAAATCCATCATGCTCATGTTCTCTGAAATGGCCAAAAACCCTCTTTGCCTAAGTTTATTGGATCATCGCAATTGTTATTGAAATAACCGCGCTGACTGGCGGATGCTAGTGTAATTGTTGCGCTGCCAGCGCGGAAGCACACGGGTTTTCCGCGCTGGTCGAATTTCATAGCCAGCGCACCCTCCGCTTGCATTAGATCGCGTTGACCAGACCTCTTCTGTAATTGAGATGTGATGCCAGCGCGCTAGCCCAGTTATGCACCTGCGCTGATCCTGTTTGGGCGAGTTTGTTCTAACAGCTAGCCTTCTAGATGACTCCAGACCTGGTTGTTGGCTTTGTAAAGGTCACCCTCCTTTCTATGGCATGTCTGTTCGCCTAATGACCGACCTTTCTTGGGGATAAGCTCATCCTTTCACTATTCATGGAGACTCCTTCTCTTATATAAGCCTCCACCATTGCCATGAGCAGCTAGTTTTGGAACATATAGACTTTGACATAGAGGAATTCTTAGTGCTGCTCTTTGTAGGCATTTGGTGTGTTGTGTGAGGATTGCTATAGAGCTTGAGGAAGGTTATGAGTTTGTTTCCTTGTATGTGAGAGAGAGACCTCTTTAACTTGGGAGATCTACTTCAAAGGTGAATGCTTGGGAGACGTGCTGGCTGGACCCTCTAGAGAAGGACTCAGCGTCAGGACTTTGGTTGTACCTTACTCTATTTCTGATTAATAAAGATAGATGACTACTGTTATGGTTCCATTCCCATTTGTCTTATGAATGATTAATGTGAAGTACATCTTTCCTGACTGATGTATAGTTGTTTTTAGTAGATTTTACGCTTGTGTTTGCTCTCTCTTTGCTTGTGCAGGTGTCCGTCCGCGAGGATAGTGGAGGACTGTGATCGGCTGAGCGAAGGAGTGAGAGGATCATCTCTTCATCGAACATAGCATTGGAATCCAAGTAGGTGTTCTTTACCCACTTGTTAATTACAACTAGAAACCTGCAGAGTAGCATTGTTTGATTGTTGCTAGACCCCTTTTGGGCTAGTAGGGATCGCGTCTATCCATAGAGGGGATTTACCTCTCCAACAATTTGGCGACTCCACTGGGGATCATTGCTTGTCTCTTTGTTGTTCATCCTTGTTCTTGAATTTGATTATTGCTCTCTTGTCAAAGATTGGGGATTAGTTTTTTGTTGTTGGTTTCCTGGTTCATCCTGGGAACTGCTTTAATTGTTTTAAAAGGTTGTCGCCTTGGTTTGGGGATTTTTGGTTCGATTTTGCTTGTTTTTTAGCCTCAGCGCATTTTATTTCAGAACAGTTGCGCTGACATCGCACATCTGCTTCTTTGCCTTCCCTGTCATCGCGCTTGTACATTTAACAGTCGCGCTGACCTTGTTTTCGATCCAGCGCCCTTTATCCGTGTCCTTCCGCGCTGACAGCGCAAAGTTGCTACAGGCGTTGTCTTGTCATCGCTTTGTTGCTGAGGGTCACCCGCGCTAATCCTGTAGAATTCATTTTTGTCCAAATTTTCCTCCTGAACCTGTTGGTTTCACTGTCCCCTGTTCTTTCCACTTGGCTTTTGACTTGTTTTATTTTGTCTAAACTGTGACACGCCTGCTTGCGAAGCCTTGTTCCGCAAGGGTTCGTTTATTACTTCTTTTTAGTTTTGCAAAGCCTTCCTTTTCGCTCCCGTTGCTTGGTTTGTGTTTTGCCTTAACTTTTACAGTTGCTGGAGTGTGTTGAATCTTGTTTGATTGGTTCTGAGTCTCTCTTTTGAGAAATTCTTAATTGGGTATGAGTGTTAATTGCCTTTGAGTGTTTTTATTTTCTGATCTTTGGAAATCTCACCCAATTTTCTTGATTTGCACTTGACTGGTTCTTAGATTACATTAGAATCATCTTGTGTTTGAGAATTCTCTTGCATAGATCACACGTGCATAATTAGAATTCTCATTTGTGCGTAGATTACATTTGCACACTTTTCAAGTGAATTGTGCATAGATTACCTTTATCCTCCGAGTGTTTGCTTTTCTCTATTGATTTCGCACTCAAGCCCTAGGGCATCTAGTGGCTGTGTGTGTGTGTCAAGCCTTCCGGATTTGGGATCTTGTGTTCTTGTTTGACCAGCCAACTTTAGATTTGTTTTTCACATTCGCTTGGTGATTGTTGGAAGTGTTTTGGTTGTGTTCCAAGCGATTTGCCTTCCTCCTTTGAATTCCTTTTTGTCCTTTTGAGCTTAGATCACATAGCTCATAAGCCTTTGTTTTCCTTTGATTTGGGGAACTGGTTTTTAGTGTCTTGGGAACTTTCTTGTGTTTGCATTGAGTGATTTCATTTCTTTGCTTGATCTAGCTGTCTCTCAAAATCATTTTAAACACTTTTGTGCCATTGAAAAGAAAAACAAACTAGCATCTTTTGCATTTAATAGTTAAAAGGAAAAGGACATTTCGTTGATTTGTGTTTTAAAAAGAAAAGTTTCATTTCCTTGCTGTTAGTTGCATTAGGTTGTTTGATTTCTTGAGTTCGTTTTGTTTGATTGAAAATTCCTTACCTTCTCATAGTTAGAATTCATCGAACGAAATGATGTTCTTTGGCATGTAGTTTGCACATAATTATTTTTGAGAGATCATACGGTAGGACCTGAAAGCAAAACTTAATTCAAGATCAACCGTAAAATAAACCAAATTTATCTAAAAATGCATTGGAACTCAACACAAATATCTAGAGGTCTAGGCTAGAGACGTGTTCCGGCGTCTTTAAACCTGGTAGCTTACCGTTGAGTGGTTGGGTTATTCCTCCACGGTGAAATGATAGGTGCCAGCACGGATTGGGCTCCCACGTACCGTCGCGTATATATGAGGAGACTCCATTAGGCTTGCATCCTTTATCCATAGGAAGTCGAGTCTGTCGCCTTGTGAACCGTAACCACCGAACACAGCATTCGGGAAGATTGACTGCAGTACGGAAAGTCCTTGGTTCTCATACGTTTGCCAAGGTGTATAAGCAGTTTTATGGGTTGCTTGGTAAACCTTTTGCTTAGAATCTCCAGAGCAGTCACTTTTGATCCTTTTCAGACTCCCTAAAAGAAAAGGTGTAAGTGAGCGTCTTGTCACTTCGTGCTCATTAAACATTCGAAGGAGATAGAGTCATCTTTTCATCCTTTTCTTGACTCTCAAAACATGAAAAGGTCAAGTTTAGTTCCTGTGTCTTAAAAATTCGTTTGGCCACGATAACATTACCTGGTTAGATCTTGTGTTTGATTGCTTGAGTAGGTTTCTTTTTCTATGGCAACTTTTCCAGGATTCACCAACCTAAGTTCCCCTCCTGACGGGAATCCTAGTCATTCCCCTCCTCTTGGGAATGTTGGCGCTCCTTATATGGCGACATTATCCCTTCCAGGGTTAACTGTCGGGTTGCCTGTCTGGTTGTTTTCAACCTCTTTGGTCCCTACCATGTCGGCTGATACTCCATCAGTCCCTCCACCTGCACAACATCATGTTGAACCTAAGGTGGACCTCTCTCCTTCAACGCCTACTTCTACATCTCCTTCTTGTACTTCACCTGTTGAAAGTTTCGATTCGAATAACCAGGTGGCTAAGAAGAAGAAGAAGAAGAAGTCTCCTAAGGGAGAGGCTATAAATATAACTGTTGTTCCCTTGAGCACACCTGAAGTCGAGCCCCTTTCCGCTCCTCCGTGGAAGGTTAAGTTTCCTTGCCGATTATGCAAGAAGGACCATCTTCTTCGCGATTGTCCTGGAATTCCCAGGATCTTAGAAGTATGGTCCCATGATCCGGCGGGCCCCTCATCGTCCACTGAGGCTCACGGTGATGTTACCTCATCAATTGGGAATGGCAAGGGAAAAGGGAAGATTCGAATCCCCTGCAGACTTTGTGAAGGCAATCATCCCCTTCACCTTTGTCCACTCATGGATAAAGCCTCTAATGTTTTGGAAAGTCACCCATCTCCCTCACCCCAACTCCCCGTTGGATATCAACACCTTTCGGCAGCTGCAGATCATCAATGAGATTGGTTCACATTCTTCTCTTGTCCAGGCCCCTCTTCCCGAACTTGGTTGTGCCCAGCCTGTTCCAGACCAACCATTGGTCGGAAAGAGTGTCGACTGGAGTTCACCTCCTGTCGACCACTCTGTTTCGAAAGAGTCAAATTCCCATGTTCTTCTCATCTCGTCGGATTCTCCTGAGCTTGATGATGGTCTTCCCATCCCAGCCTCTCTGGAGAATTGCGATTCGGTTCCCTCTGAGTAGGGGGGCAACCATATGGTTCCCCCACCAAGTAGTTCGGTCGTTTCCTTCGATTGGAGTTGTTTGACTACCCCTCCCCTTCCATCCCATGTGCCTTTCTGGGTCACCGCCTATGCCTCCCATATGGCGCTGCCTGGCACTGTGTTAGATGAAGGCGCATTGGTTAGTCTTATGCCTGTTACTACTTGGCAGGCTTTGGGTTCCCCATCGCTTGTACCTGTCGCACCGAATCTCACCGCTTTTGACGGAGGAACGAGTCAACCATTAGGGATCCTTCCAAAGTTCCCTATCACTCTGGGAGGCAAGACTGTCTATATAGACATCTCGGTTACCCAAGGTCCTTTAGACTTCAGTCTTCTCCTTGGTCGTGACTATGTGTATGCCATGGGAGCCCTTGTTTCTTCACTTTTCCATGTGGTTTACTTTCCACACGATGGAAGAATAGTGACGATGGATAAATTATCGTTCGTTCGTCCAAAAGCCCCTCCGGCCACCATTGTCCTTCCCTCTTGGTTCTCATCCACCAGTTGCATCTGTCTCACCCCAGATCAACTACGTGGCCACCTCTCCCGTGCCTATATCCAGCAATGCCGCCGTCGTGCATAGTGTGCTGGGGGCATTGGGTCCTGACTTCTGAGACATTGACCTCCCATCGGGAGCGCCACTCTTGGAAGCCCCGACTTCCTGTTCATTATGATGAAGTTCGGGCGGAGCATAGTTCATTTTCCTATGTCAAGCTCCCTAAAAAATGAAATTAGTTTCGTTCGGAGCATAGTTCACTTTCCTATGTCAATCTCCCTAAAAAATGAAACAAGGAGTCTCGAGGATAGTTTTGCTAATGTATCAACCTCATTAAAATAATGAAACGGCTTGTATTCGAGCATAGTTCCTGATCTTGTGTCAAGCTCATTAAAAAATAAAACAAGGGTTATGAGGATAGTTCTTTTACTGTGTCAACCTCATTAAAAAATGAAACAAATCCCTTTCCAAGTCGAGTCTTTTGATTAAGATCTCGTAAAATACAAGGCGAGTCTTTTCAAGATCTCGAAAGTGAACCTTCATTCCATCAACTTTGTTGAATTCAATGAAGCTTGGGGGGCATGTACCTCATTTGCGTCATTATGCTGGGGGCATGCGAACTTATAACAAGCATAGTTTTTCGTTTCAAGCTTGTGTAACCGAATATAAGCAGAGTTCTCCATGGTTCAAGCTTGTGTAAAAAATAAACCCATACCCGAGTCACCTTTAAGCTCTTTTCTAACTCGTAAAATATGAAAAGATTGCCGAGTATTTTTTCCCTTTTTGACTCGTTAAAGAGAATAAAAATGGAGGTCTTCTTTCAGCTCTTTTCTGACCGTTTAAAGATGAAAATATTATTGAGCCTCCTTTCAGCTCATCAAAAGGAACGAGAGGTCGTCGCTTTTAAAGCTCGTTTTTCGACCGTTTAAATTAACAAAGATCGCCAGGTGTTTGTCGTTTCGCACTCGTTATTGGCTCTAAAGCGACGTGCTTCTGACCGCTTTTTACTTTTTTGGGTCAAAGTCACTATTTACGAAAAGTACTCCTCAGTCGTAATGATCGAGCGGTTCTTTCGAGCATCGTTTTATACTTTTTTCAGGCTCGAGAGACATAACTTTACGAAAAAGCACCCCCTGGAGTTTCCTTTTCTGTTGTCTTTTCAAACTCTCTAAACATGAAAAGACGCTGAGTTCTTCCTTTGTCAGACTCGCTAAAACTTAATGACATCGGACTCCGTCGAAATGATGCTCCTCAAGCATATGTTATCCTCGTCAAGCTTGTCATCCAGAAATAACTGGGGTACTCGCCAGAAATGGTGGGGGAAATAAAGGAATCATAATCGTCATCATTGGCAGTATGTCGCTCTTGAACATGGCACTGTTTGCATTCGTGTCTAGGTGGGGACATCTCATCTCATTTCACATTTGCCTCCATGGGTTTGGGTTATCCTGTTTGACCATTCATCTGCTCATTGTCCTGTCGTCACGACCTCTGATCACTTGACCTCGAATACTACCAAATCCATCATTGTGCCGCCAATATGTTCAAGAGAAGTTGGCCTCTGCAAGTATAACCTCCCTCTGATATTTCACACAAAACATATTGTCTCTTTCCATCTCGTGTCGATGATGTGGGAAACATTATGGCCCACCTTCAACAAGATCACTTCCTGTCGACTTCAGCTCATTATCCAAGAGTGACCTAGAGACTCCCTTCCGGTACCTTGGAGCCTGCATGCCTCAATGGCAGGTTCTTCACATTCGACGCGAGGTTTTCATAATTGGCCTCCGATTGGATGACTCTACGGGTGTTCGACACCGGCTCATTCATTCGCACGCCGTGGATTGTATCTACAGTACCTTGAGGACCATCATCATTATTGGTGACCCCTCTTGCGTCTATTAACAACTTTCATCATTGGCTGGTAATCAGACGATGTTCAAGCATGTTCGACTTCGACTTCTATATTCACATGTTTGGACTTGTACTTTGTTCGGGTTTGGATGGAGCGCAAGACCCTAGTTCTAGTCCATTGTGGGCCAGGTTGCGATTTTGTAGATCATTATTACATGACTCATTGATGGATGGCTGCACCCATACCTGAGTCTTTTAGGGTGGCTGCGACCATACCTTTTATCATCATGGTCTCTTCGACTAGGTGGCTGCGTCCATACCACAGACCTTCTTCATATGTCTTTTGGATGGCTGCGCCCATGCCTAGACTACATGTAATTGAAATATCAGTTGTATCTACGTGCAGGTTCTTCCTGGTGGTGTTCCGGTTCAACAGTTTTGTAAAGCATTTCACCCCTCCCACTCTCTCGGGCTTCATGCTTTAGGGGGAATCTGTTACACAGTAAAATGTCACTGTCTCCTTGTCAGTCTCCCTACTGTGTCATGAAATCAAATCCATCATGCTCATGCTCTCTGAAATGGCCAAAAACCCTCTTTACCTAAGTTTATTGGATCATTGCGATTGTTATTGAAATAACCGCGTTGACTGGCGGATGCTAGTGTAATTGGTGCACTGCCAGCGCGGAAGCACACGGGTTTTCCGCACTGGTTGAATTTCATAGCCAGCGCACCCTCCGCTTGCATTAGATCGCGCTGACCAGACCTCTTCTATAATTGAGATGTGATGCCAGCGCGCCAGCCCAGTTATGCACCCGCGCTGATCCTGTTTGGGCGAGTTTGTTCTAACAGCTAGCCTTCCAGATGACTCCATACCTGGTTGTTGGCTTTGAAAAGGACGCCCTCCTTTCTATGGCATGTCTGTTCGCCTAATGACCGACCTTTCTTGGGGATAAGCTCATCCTTTCACTATTCATGGAGACTCCTTCTCTTATATAAGCCTCCACCATTGCCATGAGCAGCTAGTTTTGGAACATATAGACATTGACATAGAGGAATTCTTAGTGCATTAGTGCTGCTCTTTATAGGCATTTGGTGTGTTGTGTGAGGATTACTATAGAGCTTGAGGAAGGTTATGCGTTGGTTCCTTGTATGTGAGAGAGAGACCTCTTTGACTTGGGAGATCTAATTCAAAGGTGAATGCTTGGGAGACATGCTGGCTGGACCCTCTAGAGAAGGGACTCAGCGTCAGAACATTGGTTGTACCTTTCTCTGTTTTTTATTAATAAAAGATATATGACTACTGTTATGGTTCCATTCTCATTTGTCTTATAATGGTTAATGTGAATTACATCCTTTCTGACTGATGTATAGTTGCTTTTACTAGATTTTACGCTTATGTTTGTCTTCTCTTTGCTTGTGTAGGTGTCCACCCACGAGGATAGTGGAGGATTGTGACCGGCTGGAGCGAAGG
>APFE031070122.1:0-51918 GCA_000404065.3 Pinus taeda
CGGCTAAAAATTGTCAATGATTTTGGTCAACTTTGAGACAAGGGATTTCCCAACCCAGTGAATGAAT
Source organism: Pinus taeda (assembly GCA_000404065.3). Classification (NCBI taxonomy): domain Eukaryota; kingdom Viridiplantae; phylum Streptophyta; class Pinopsida; order Pinales; family Pinaceae; genus Pinus; species Pinus taeda. Next base: position 68 of record APFE031070122.1, read on the forward strand.
AAGTGTCGTGTTCAAGAGTGGTAGTAAGGTTTTATTTCTGAGACAAAAGGATATCAAATAGGCTCATTCTTCTCACTTTTCCCCCACCATTTCTGGCAAGTACCTCTTTATTTTTTTACAAGCTTGAGGAGGATAACATATGCTTTTTTGTAAGCTCATCCTTCGGATGAGTCCAACTTAGTTTTTGATGCGAACCATAAGAAGGAGTGGTCCGTTCCTGTTTGTAATAGAACAGGTCCTTTACTGTGAAATTTTAACGAGTCCAGTATAGGAGAAACTCGGCGCTTTTCATATTTAGAGAGTCTGAAAAACTTAGAAGACTCCGGATTGGACTTTTTCGTAAATTTGTGTCTCCTAAGCCCGAAAAAGTGTAAAATAATACCTAGGAGAATCGCTTGATCTTGCGACCAAGGATATTTTCATAGTTAGTGTCTTTGACCTGAAAAGTAAAAAGCGATCAAGGACACGTCGTTTTATTTCCAGTATCGAATTTGAAACGACAAAAATCCGACAATCTTTTCCTGTTTTTACGGTCAGAAAAGGGCTATAAGGGGACTATCTTTTAATTCCGTTTTAACGAGTGTAAAAGAAACGCTCGGCAATCTTTTCAGCTTTTAGGAGTCAGAAAAGGGCTTAAAAGATGACTCTGATGTTTTCACTTTTTCGTAAGTTTTAACGAGTTCGAAAAAATGATAAAAATGTACTCTACGAGATCATTTGAAAGACTTGACCTAAAATTACAAGAAAATTATGCAAAAACTGAAATAACTAACCTAAAAATAATCTCGGGATTTTCATGAGTTTAATGAGTCTTGAAAATAACCGAAATTGACTCAAGATAGGTTTCATTTTTAAAAAAGCTTGAAACAAAGAAAAACTATGCTTCGAAGTAGTTTCATTTTTACACAAGCTTGAAACAAAGTGAAAACTGTGCTTGATGCCCCCTGAGCATAACTGCTAGAGCGCATGCCCCCCAGCTTCATTCAACCAGTTGGATGAAATGAAGGTTCAGATACGAGATCACTTGAAAGACTTGACCTCAAACTATAAGAAAACTATGCAAAAGACTAAAATAACTAACCTAAATATACAACTTAACATCTATGAGGTCCAGTCAAACTCTCGACTCAATTAGAGGAGGATTTGTTTCATTTTTTAACGAGCTTGACACAAGAAAAGAACTATGCTCGGCTTTGGTTTCATATTTACGCAAGCTTGAAACGAAAAACTATGCTTGTTATTTGCATGCCCCCAGCATAATGATGTAAATCAAGGTACATGCCCCCCAAGCTTCATTGCATTCAATGAGGTGGATGGAATGAAGCTTTACTTTCAAGATCTTGGAAAGACTTGTGGGAGTTGTTTCATTTTTTAACGAGCTTGACACAAGATAAGGAACTATGCTCACAAATACTGTCTACTATCTACCTACCAAAAACTTTACTCTAAAAACCTTGATTCATTGTTTAACGAGCTTGACACAAGACAAGGAACTATGCTCTAAAATCCTTGATTCATTTTTTAATGAGCTTGAAACAAGATAATGAACTATGCTCATGACTATTCTCTACAATCTACTTACCTAACCTACCCTTGTTTCATTTTTTAACGAGCTTGACACAAGACAAGGAACTATGCTCAAAAAGTTCCCATGCCCCCAGTATAATGATGCAAAGCGAGGTACATGCCCCCCAGGCTTCATTGCACTCAACCAGATGGATGGAATGAAGGTTTACTTTCAATATTTACCTTGAAAAGGGAGTTGTTTCATTTTTAAGGAGGTTGACATAAGAAAAGAACTATCCTCATACCTGATTCATTTTTTAACGAGGTTGACTCAGTAACAGGAACTATCCTCTAACCTGATTCTTTTTTTTTTTTAACGAGGTTGACTCAGTAACAGGAACTGTCCTCGCAAAATCCTACTTTCTACAATCTACCTACATATCCTAAAATCTAGCTGATTCATTTTTTAATGAGGTTGACTCAGTAAAAGAACTATCCTCATACTCACTGATTCGTTTTTTAACGAGGTCGACACAGTAAAAGGAACTTTCCTCATAACTACTCTACAATCTACCTATCCTTGTTTCATTTTTTAACGAGGTTGACACAAGACAAGGAACTATCCTCAAAACCCTATTTCATTTTTTAACGAGGTTGACACAGGAAAAAACTATCCTCGCAACAGCTTGTTTCATTTTTTAACGAGGTTGATACAAGAAAAAACTATCCTCGCAACCACTGATCATGGCTTCCAACTGGAAGAAAGACATGTCAATGGACACACCTTGATCATGGCTTCCAAGAGGTCTTCATCAGAAGGAAGAATAGTTCTCTGGAAGGAACACATGTCAAGGGACTCAAAAGGGAAAAGAACATCACGTTCAAGTAATCCCATAGAGTTTTCCATGTTAATTACCGAATCTAAATCAAAGGGAGATGAGAAAATAGTGAGAGGCTCACTTACATCGGTAACTGAAAACATGGGATCAGTTGCCACATAATTAACCCGTGGCGGGGTAGATACCACTTTAGAATCAGGAACATTTAGGGCTGTCATATTATCGGTAGTTGAAACAAGACTAGGGAACGAAAGCTGGTCTACAGTCACAATATTTCCATTGTGAGGGAAAGACATCACGCGAAAGAGTGTCGATACGACAGCTTTCATTGCATAAACATAGTCTCGCCCAAGGAGTAAATTGAAATCCAAGGGACCTCGAACTACCATAAGATCAATACAGACATTTTTACCTTCCAAGGTAATAGAAAACTTAGGAAGGATCCCTAAAGGTTCACTAATGGTTCTGTTAAAAGCTTTCAGATTCTGCGTAATAGGCACAAGCTGAGGGGAACCCAAAGCTTTCCAAGCGGTTGAGGATAAATACTAACAGAAGCACCTTCATCTACCTGTGTGCGATGCATGTCCCTACCACCAGCCTTGACAATGATTTGGAAAGGGATGGAGGAAGGAAGACGAGGTTCTATCAGCCTGTTCCAATCAAAGGAAAAGACCTCAGTACTTGGAGGGGGTTCTGTAGAAACAGGTGAAATGCCCCCCGGCGTAGAGGAATCTGATGTAACAAAAATAACCTGAGCGGTATGATGTTCACTTTCTAAAGGGAAAGTGGGATCGATCGAATGTGAAATTGAATCGACCACTTGATCAACTAAAGGATCATCAACCTGAGTGATATGAGTTTCACTCTCCAATGGGAGAGTGGGATTGACTGTACTTGAAATTGGATCAATCACTCCGTCAGTTGATGGTAGGTTGGGAGAAAGTTTACGGTATCCAGTTGGAAATTCTTGCTGTGGAACAGTAAGGTTTTCCAACAATTTTGAGGCTTCATCCATGTGAGTGCAAATGTGAGTTTGATGACCCCCTTTGCATAACTTACAAGGAAACCTAACTTTACCCTTTTCCCAGGAACCTGACTATCACTGGTTGATGAATCAATGGACAGTTGATGAGATTTTTCTGACCATACTTACAAGACCTTTGGAATACTAAGACAATTGATAAGGAAGTGGTCACCCTTACAAAGCCTACAAGGGTATTTTGGTTTATGATGCATGTTGGAGGTTTCCTCAACACAACTAACACTTACAACCATGGTTGGTTGGTTGACTCTTCTTACTCTTTTACTTCTTCTTCTTCTTCTTCCCTTTCTTCTTATTCTTAGCCACTTGGTACTTAGCGTCAACGCTTTTACCAAGCGAAGAGGAAGAAATGGAGAAGAAAAATTAGGCAAAGAAAGGTAAAGGGTCAATAGAAGGTTGGTGATGTTGAGGATGGTGAACTCTGTTGAGGTGAAGCATTCGGTTGAGGTGGAACAATTGGAGTATTTGGGGCCAACGAAGTTGAAAATAACCATATTGGTAAACCTATTGTAAATCCAAGTAATGACAAAGTAGCCACATAAGGAGGACCAACATTTCCAAAGAAAGGAAAAGTACTAGGATCCTCGTTAAGAGGGGTCCCTTGGTCGGTAAATTCCAGAACAGTTGCCATTATATTCAACTTTAGTGAATTTTATTAACAATTTAAAACTAAAATTAACAATTCACAATTCACACCTAACAATTAAAATTCACAAATCACACCTATGGTCTCTAAAAGTACAAAACAAACAAATTAACACACGCTATCAAATCTAGGAGTCAAAACCACACACAAACAGTAACTTTCCGTACCGAAAACACTAGTTGGTGATGAAATCCAACGTCGCAGAATTCAATACAGAAATGGCGGTTTGGAACAGTTACCCCGACAACCTGCTTAATGAATAGACTAGCACAAGTTTCTCCACTAAACCATCTCGAGTGAAGAGAACCCCCCAGAAAATCCAAGTGAGTCTAACCGACGTTATCTCCAGGTACAGTGGGATCTTCCCTCCACCGTCACCTTAGGAAAGAATCCTACAGAATATGGTCACTATGGTTACCAACGGAAACAAATATACCTGGGGGAACAATCTACGATCCGATACACACACAAGGGCAGAGAAACAAGCTCAATCCCCTTGAAGGCTCCTTGACATAAACCAAGGTTTACAAACAAGTGACCCCAGGCTCCTCGACAATGGTTAATCCGAGGTTTACCGTTTTTAATACGTGAATATCTGGTGTCATTCCCAATGAGGAAGGATTGATTCCCACACTGGTTCGGACACGATCTCTTGCTTCTCCTTTAAGAGGAGCTTTCCCAGAGCATAGATGCAACAATTGGATTTCTCTCCTACCGCAAGATACAGCTACTTGTTTGATTTACTGTCTTGGAGAGTTAACTAAAACCTATTCCAAGACACTAGCCTAAGCTAGATTGGTGGAAAGAGCCCTAAAAATGTAAAAATTACTAGATGAATTTTAATTAAGCGCTGTCTTATTTAGGTTGTTATTACTCAAAAGGGTAAATGGATATGAAACCAATGGTGTTATGACCCGACCCAAAACTTAATGCAATCGAAGATGATAATGTAATCTTTTCAATCCGATGAATCCTAACTAAACTAAGGAGAGAGTTTCCATTTACTTCCAACAATGCAAAAAATTGATCACTAAGAGAAAATATAACAAATTCTCTAATGCACTAATTTCATCAAGAAAAACTAATGCAAATCAATTCCAAAACAGTTTTTATTTTTATTTTTGTGTGTTAAAACAAGAATAAAAATATGTAAATTCAAATCAAAGAAAACTGATCTAAATCTATGATTGATTTTTCAGAATGTAAACTATGCAATTGTAATCTATGCACAATTCACTTGAAAAGTATGCAAATGTAATCTATGCAACACTTTTCATTCATATTCTGAAAATGAGAAAATTCTAAATATGCAAATGTGATCTATGCAAGAGAATTCTCAAACACAAGATGATTCTAATGTAATCTAAGAACCAATCAAGTGCAAGTCAAGAAAATTGGGTGAGAGTTCCAAAGATCAAAAAATAAAAACACTCAAAAGGCGATTAACACTCATACACAATTTAGCCCCCCCCCCGGCAAATGAGGGGGAATTGTTTTTGAAAACACAAAAGCAAAAAGATGCAAAATTGTGAAAAGACTGAGACAAACCTCCAAGTAATGACCAAAGGAAATCAAATTAAGAATTTCTCAAAAAAGAGACTCAAAACACCCAATTGATAAAAGCTTAAAACATGAATGCCAATGGAATTAACCTAAGAAAAGTTCCTGACAAGTCATGTGCAGATCTGGGTAGAGGCTAAAAAGACATAAACAAATACTAAGCTGATTGAAAGAGGAAATCTTAAGTTTTTCAAAATTTTGACAGGGTTCGCAGGCCCGCAGTTCACACAGGTGTGGTACCGCTCTGTGTGAAAAGCAAAAGTGCGGATAGGTCCGCAATGTGTCGCACACCGAGGGTGCGGTCCTCTCCCAAAAGTATGAAAAGCAAAAAATAATCCAAGATCTACTAAATCTACCCAATTCCACACACAACAAGCCAAAAACAGAAACGAAAACACATTTTCTCAGGTCAAAGTAAAAGCAAGGAAAAAATCAAGTCCCTAGTGGAGTCGCCATTTTGTCACATGGAATGAGTCGAGGTTGCGGACAAGATCGACCTTCCTAGTATCGAAAGATATCTAGTGACAAGAAAGCCAATCAAAAACTATCTTTCTCTAAATATGCAATTAAAAACAAATGCATACAAGTGTTTTAGGCCTGCCTTGGGTCCAATGCAAGGTTGTGGAAGCCTCGCTCCCTCGCTCCAAATGAGCTTCCTTGAAGTGATTCTATAAACACAAACAAGTAAACAAATTAAATAGCACCTGAAAAGCCAATATCATAAAGCATATTCATCATAATGATCAAAGAGATTATGAAACAAACCACATAAGACAATTTGTTGAGAAAAATGAATCTGATTGTATTAATTCAAATCAAAGAAGAACTTTACAACCTGTGCCTTGATGTTGTACAAGCTCCTCCCAGGGTCTGACAAAGAAGTCTCCTCTACTTTGACAAGTTTCACTCACTTCCCAATGAAACCAAAAGGTATGTGATCTCTCCTCTCAAGTTTAACTAGGAAGTCCCAATTCCATCAGCATTTACCCTCAAAATGTTCAGCTTCTAACCTCTCCAGCAACTGACCCAATGCCTTAATTTATAGTGCAATGGAGGGAAGTTACTAGGTCCTCCTTCAAAGGGATAAAGCCCTCCTTCAAAGGGATAGCTCCTCCTATCAAGGGATTAGCTCCTTCTCTTTTGGGATGCATGAACCATCTTGGAGCAAACAATCCACATCAAAAATCCTTCTAGAATCATCTAGAATTAACCCAAAGTGAGTTTTTTAGAATAAACTTGCGCCTTTTTGACTTTCACAGGGGTACGCACCCACCCCTTTATAGACAGAGCGTGCAGATACGCAGGTAACATGAACAAAGGGTGTGGGCCCACAGGCAAAAGTGAGAGAAATTGCGGAACTAGAGCTTTATTGATTTTCAATGTCTCTCTCATTTTCAAAGCTTGACATGAAGAGCTGAGGTCTGAGACTTGCTTAGGAGGACAGTATAAGTGATGATAGACCCATACTGACTGCAAATAGTCATGGTGACGATATTTTTGTGTAACAACATGCTTTAAGTCATGTTCGCAGGTCATAGTGTAAGACACTACATACTTATGCACAACTATTAATGGTATTCTTTGTGTATACGCATATATCAACTAAGGAACTATGCAAGTAGCCAAATCAAGGTTTTGTACCATAGGATCCAGGAATTCCAGTTTTTTTGGGATGATTTATATTCAAACTTTGTAGGAGAATTCTCTGGGACATATTTATGGATAACGAGAGATCCAAACCGATGGTCATTTTCCTAATGTGAAAAAATGACATGTATCAATTGTAATGTTGGGATACATGTTAAAGCCAAGAGGTGGAGATGGAAAAATTCCTCATGGTTTTGGTGGAGATATCCAGAGGTATCCATGCTTGTTTAGGGCCTAGTGAGCTAGTGGGATTATGGTAAATCCTGGCTGTATTGATGAGGGTTTCGGGCCTAGGAATCCCTTGGTGGATATATGATAAAGCTCGAGGAAACATTGATTGGCTCTGTTGTGAGTCCCACATTCATGCTTGGAATATTGCATGGGTTTCATTGACAGAAATAAATATTTGAGTCATTCGAATCTACGGTCGAGTGGTTTGTGGAAGTCCCTGAATTGGTTGGATTATGCATACATTAAGCATGGTTCATGATAGGCTTTGGTTATGGCTCTGATCCAAAATTATACAAGAATGCAAAAAAATACATATATACATATAAATGCAGAGATGCAGTAGAAATAAAACTTCATTTCATTAATATCAAAGAACTAAAATATGCTTACATACAAAAATGAAAATAAAATAGCTCGAATGAATGGTAGCTTATCTCTAAGAAGAGATATGGTGGATACATGCCTCTAAAATGTTTTACAATGAGTCTCAAAGGCCTATTTATTACTAAGAAATAATCGAAAACCATAAACATCCAAAAACCTAACCTTAGGAGATGAAGCGCCAAAACTATGGGTCCCGTTGGGGTAAATTGGTACATCAACTTCTCGGGGTCAAAACTTTGGCATATGATCTTTGTTTGATGTGCACAATACCTCATTAGAAATATCTATCCAAGGACCATAACTTTCATCTGCAAACTAAAAACTTTAATTAGAGTCTCACATTTTCCTATTTTCCAAAAAACATCGTTTAGGACCTCAAAACGACTTTGAAAGTTTAGAACCCAAAAAATTTCCAAAAATAGTAAATTGTGCTACAATTAAGGATATTGAAAGAAACAATGATGGGGGTCCAAGTGGAATAGGTAGATGGCCACCAATATCCACCTTCCTTAGTCCTCACCCCTTAGGAAGCTATGGTCCTCATTGCGTTGAGTGCTTCCATGAGATGGGGAAACTTCTGCTAAACTTGGTCCACGGTGAGCCACTTGCATTGGTGCAAGAGGTGGACAACTCTCACAACCTGATATAGTTGGATCTTCTACTGGCAAGGGTTATTGATATTTGTTTCCATGATTCAATCATTTGTGGCATGTTCCATGTAGTCTGGTTTTAACTCTGTTTGAGTGAGTTGTTAGTAATGTCGGGTGTGTCCAGCAATGGTGGAAAGTATGGAAGAAGGCGGTCCACATTGAATACTGGGTGTAGGTCAAGGAGCAGTGTAATGTTGAGCTCAAAGGAATTTTCCCCTACAACCTTATTGATGGTGTATGGCCCATATCAAAGTAGGAAAAGCTTGTAGTGGGGCCCAGCAAGGTGTTCCTTCTACAGATGTAGCCAAACATTATCGTCCACTTGGAACTTGTGTGGCACCCAATGTTGATCATGTTGCTGCTTGTACTTAGCATTTTCCCTATCCAATATGTCATGGACCTGCTGGTGGATGTCCTAAATGTGCTCAATGAATTTGTTAGCCCTGTCATCTTCAGACTAGACATGAGTCGAATCTGCATGAGTAATGGTATAGCCACATTAATGGGACATAGTGGTTGGAATCCCAATCCCACTTGAAAGGGGCTATGGCTAGATGAGTTATGGAGAGCTTTGTTGTAGCTCTGTTGTACATGGGGGGGGGGGGGCGGGATTTCATTCCATGTGCATGGATGCTTCGATTTGTACATGCACATAATGTGTACAATCATCCTGTTGACGACCTCTGTTTGGCCATCAGTTTTGGGGTGGAAATTAATGGACTTAGTGAGCTTGGTATCCAACATCGACCAGAGACTTGACAAAAATGTACTTAGGAACCTATTGTCCCAATCTGAGATAATGGACTATGGGATCCCAAAGTGTATCCACACATGTTCAAAGAAGATCTTAGCAGTTGTTTCTGTTCTGATATTATTCTTGTAGGCTGTTAGAATGGCCATCTTAGATAATTTTTCGACAACCACGAAAACACAGTCATTGCCATGCTTAGTAGAAGGAAGCCCGACATGTAATCCATGGATATGGATTCCAAAGGTCAACTAGGAGTAGGTAGAGGAGTATATAGGCCTTCCTTCTTGATGGTTGATTTGGAAATGGTGTAGGAAGTGCAGGATCTGATGTACTTCCCCGCATAATGTCAAAGATTCGGCCAATAAAATTACTTTTGTAGCATTTCCACTATTTTCTCTACCTCGAAATGTCCAGGGAGCCGATTGTAGTGTGCCTCCCAAATCATATTGGCAAACTCACTTAAAGGAACACATAGGTGTCCTGGGTGGAATAACAATGTGTCCTAGAGGCGAAAATTTGGAACTTGCTTGCCTTCCAGGAGTGTTTGGTATGTGTTGCCAAATTTTGGATCACTCTTGTAAAGATGTGGCCACTTCACAATCTCGTTCCCACAAGAGTCGAGCACAATGGTCAATGCCATGACCGGTAGTCGACTGAGGAAGTCTGCAACATTTTTGGTGCTTCCCTTCTTGTACTTAATGTTCAAATGAATTTGTTGTAGGTATCTATACCATTTCTTATGGCGATCACTGTGTAACTTCCCTTGTGTCTATATGAAATGAAAGGGTCGGTGGTCTATGTGGATGATCGCTTCCTTCCCCATAATGTAATGCTTCCATTGTCGACAAGCATGCACAATGGAATACATCTCTTTTTCATAGGTGGGATACTTTCGAACTGTGTCTAAAAGTGTCTTACCATGATATGCCACTGGATGCCCATGCTGAGTAAGAATTGCACCAATAACATAGTCGGAGGCATCTATCCCAATTTCAAATGGTTATTGTGGGTCTGGTAATGTGAGTATAGATGCAGAGTAGAGGCCATGCTTCAACTCAAAAAATTCCTTCTGTTGGGATTCAGACCAAAATAACTTTGCTTTTGCTTCTCCCTTGGTGACTTGACTCAAAGGCCAAGTGATATGAGAGAACCCCAACACGAACCTATGGTAGAAGTTGGCAAGACTCATAAAGTTGTGGAGCTCTATTAGAGTGGTTGGAGTTGGTAAATCCCAAATGACTTATATCTTGGTTGAGTCCACATGTACACCTGGCTCATCAATGATGTACCCCATATATTGAACTTGGGTCATACCAAAAGTTCATTTCTCCAAATTAGCACACAACTTGTGTTGCTAGAGGTTTTGGAGGACCTGTTGAATATGGTGGAGGTTCTCTTCCCAACTTTGGCTGAAGATCATAACGTCATTCAAATGCACTACCACAAATGAGTTGCTGAAGGGTTGCAAGATGTCATCCATTAATCTCATGAAGGTTGCAGGGGCATTCGTCAACCCCAAAGGCATGACCATCCATTCAAAAATTCCCTCCTTGGATTTGAAGGTAGTATTCCACACATTGGAGGGTTCGATCAGTATCTAGTGATAACCAGAATTTAAGTCAATCTTGCTAAGATATTTAGCCACCTTGAACTAGTCCATAAGTTCATTGATCCGTGGGATTGGACACCTATTCTGGACAATGATATTGTTCAGCGCACGATAGTCAATATAGATTATCTAGATCTCATCCTTCTTCTGTACCAACACGATCTGGATCCCATAGGGTGTTGAACTTGGCTTGATGTGCCATTTCTGCAACAACTCCTAAATCTTCCTCTTGATTTCATCATTCTCCAGAATAGAGCATCGATAGATTGGTCCATTAGGTAGTGACACACCAGGGGGTAGATCAATGGAGTGCTTGACTTTCCAGTGTAGAGGTACCCCTGTGGGTTAGTTGAAGATGTCCCGGTACTCATGCACAACCTTGTCCATTTGTTTTTGCTGTGTAGAGGAGCCCTATCTAGAGATCATGGCCACAATATTCCTCTTGCCCTGAGGGCAAATCATAAGGAAAACAAGTTTCCTAGTCTGGGAAATGATCTTACTGCATTTCTTCACAATGATCAAAGAAATGGTGGTAGGCGGTGCTACCTCTGGTATACTGTACAAATTATTGCCCAAAGTAATAATAATAGTGTGAGGCCTAGACTCATACACAACATGTCTCTACCACAAGTATGGTTGGCCTCATAATGCATCACAAACTTCAAGAGGAGAAACATCACATAGTACCTCATCTGTGAAGGGATTGATGTTGTAGGGAAGGTGACACTATTGGCTAACGCGAAGATCACGCCCTTGGTGAAGCCACCCAATGGTGTATGGTTGTGGGTGTGGTGTGTTTGGTAGGCCCAACCGCTTCATGAGGAATCATGACCTCAACTAAAATGAGGTTCTTTTGGCTCTCGTTTTTGACAATGAACTAAAGCAAATAACCCTTCACCCTCATCTCTGAGTGGAAGAGTCGCTTCACCTCCTCTGGATCTTCAGGCTCATCCTTCTATATCTTGGTGGTGGCAACAATGGCACTAGGCTCTGCATCAATAATATGCTTCCCTTTATCATTCTCCTTGTCGGTTTCTGACTCAGAGTTGGAACATGTATCTGAATGAAAAGCCCTCAGCTAGGCCACCAGTGACTACTTGGCTCGAAACTCACTTGTGTGGTGAGTGGGACCCTTATGGAACTCACATCATTTCCTTGTGTCCTTCTTTATCTTCATGGTATTTTTCTTTACTTGTGGCTTTGAAAGGTTGCCTTGATATGCCCCACTTTGGATTTTTCCTTTGTTCTGTAGTTTGGGGGCACCTTTCCCTTGCTTCAGATTCACATATCCAAATTCTCACTTCTTTTATTTAAATTTCTACTTGATCTTGACAATGTATCAATAAGTGGCACCAAGCGAGGAAATTTCTAGGAACTCCATCTCATCTTGTATGTACTTGTGTATACAGCCGTGGTACTTGAGTGCCAAATTTTGTTTAGAATCCTTGATACCTAGCTTCATGCAAAGGGTATGGAAAACATTTGTGAACTATGACACATCTTGGTCCATTCCCTGCCGTAGCGTGGCTCGCTTTATGTATTTATCTTCATAGCTCTTGACAGGGTAATATTGTTCCTTGATAGAATCTCGGAAATAATTCCAAGTGGGTGCAGCTGAAAACAGTTAGGATTCCCTCTCCTCCTTTTGTTCACAATAGGTTTCCCACCAGTCCTTAACATGTGGGGTAGCTTTAAGGAGTTCAAAAGTAATCTTTTCCCGATTGGAAAAGTCATCGCCTGAAAAATATCCTTCCAACAGATTTAACCATCTATCTATGATGTCTACATCTATCTGGACTTCAAATATGGGAATGTCAAAGTTAAATTGTACCTTAAAAGGAGTGGCGCCTCCAGAGTGGTTGTTGGATGAAGATGTGTAGCCTATGGGTAGCCGCCAAAGGATCTGGGCAAAGTTATCCATCATCACATTCCTTTTTCACTTGAGAGTTTTCTCGAGCAATATTTTGAAAGGATCTCATGCCCCCTCATCTTTCTTTTCTTCCACCATGGGAGGTCGTCGAGGTTTACGAGGTTGGTATTGCAAAGGTTCAACCAGTTCGAGCCCTAACTCCTTATATCCTTACCTTGTTGGGGACATGCAAAGAAAAACAGAGAAAGAGTAGACCGCTCTGATACCACTAATCTAGACTTATGTAGGAATGCAACAAAATGTAGACATACACATAAACACAGAGACGCAACAAAAATAAAACTTCATTTCATTAATTTTAAAGAGGTGAAATATGCTTACATATGAAAATGGAAATAAACTAGCTCGTACGATGGTAACTTATCTCTGAGAAGAGATGTGGTATCTACATGCCTCTAAATTGTGTTATAATGAGGCTCAAAGACCTATTTATTATTTAGAAACAATGGAAAAACCTAAACATCCAAAAACCTAACCCTAGGTGATGAAGCGCCAAAACTATGGGCCCCGTTGTGGTAAATTGGCACATCAAATTTCTGGGGTCATAAATTTGGTATATGATCTCCATTTGATGTCCATGATACGTCGTTAGAAATATCTATTCGAGGACTATAACTTTCAACTACAAACATTTGTTAAACACTCATGTTTTCCTGTTTTCCAAAAAAACATCGTTTATGACCTCAAAACATCTCTGGAAGTTCAAGACCTGAAAAAACTGCCAAAAATAGTAAATTGTGCTACAGTTAAGGAAACTGAAAGAAACAATGGTGGGGGTCCAAGTGGAATAGGTCGGTGGCCATTAATATCCACCTGGAACATACTCTCATCATGATTTTATTAGTACAATAAATGTGAATGAATATATGATGTAATCGTTGATAATGTAGTTATTGTTATAAGGCATCAATTCTTTGACAATTCTTAGATAAGTATGAGACCCCTATGCTCATGTATGTAGTTATAACCTGTAGATTACATGTTTGTGATATGTTTGATGAAATGCCTATCATGGCTAGTAGGGGTTAGGCCAAGTCCTTCTACCAATGTTTGCATTAGTAGCTTTCATTCATTTTTATTTATCATTTTTGGAAGTTTCATGATGTTGAAAATAGCAACAAGAAATGATAAAAATAGAAATACTATAAATAGAATTTCAAGTACTAGTGTTGGATATAACAACAAGGAATGATAAAATAGAAATGCTAAAAATAGCATTTCAGGATAGATTCCAATTTTAGTTAGTCCCTGAACTAAAAATGAGAATTAAAATTTGAATTTGATCTTAGCAGTTGTTTGAAAAATAATTAATTAATTCATCTTGAGTTAATTAGTTGGAGAAAATCAAACATGAAGTATTTGTGAAGACATGCAATAGTTATTCCTTTGGTTGCAGAAGTTATCCCTTAATTAAAGTGATCAGGATGAATTGTACTTTGAGTTGTAATTAGTTAGCTCAGTTAACTGAGTTAAGTTCAGTTAGATTAGTTCCAACAGTTTGTGGAACTGATTGTGAATTCAGTTAGTTAATGCATGCATGCATGTAACTACTGCACTTCAGATAACTAAATATTCTCTCATAAATAACTCATGCATGTCAGTTCAGTCAAAGACCCAGTTGAGATCAGAGGATGGGACAATGTATGATCAGTTGGAGGAATTTTCCTATATAGGAAACTCATCCATGCATTGCTATAAATAGCATTTCAGGTACTAGTGTTGGATATAGCAACATGGAATGATAAAATAGAAATGCTAAAAATAGCATTGCTATAAATAGCATTTCAGGATAGATTCCAATTTTAGTTAGTCCCTGAACTAAAATTGAGAATTAAAATTCGAATTGGATCTTAGCAGCTATTTGAAAAATAATTAATTAATTCATCTTGAGTTAATTAGTTGGAGAAAATCAAATGTGAAGTCTTTGTGAAGACATGCAACAGTTATTCCTTTGATTGAGGAAGTTATCCTTTAATTAAAGTGATCAGGATGAGTTGTACTTTGAGTTGTAATTAGTTAACTCAGTTAACTGAGTTAAGTCCAGTTAGATTAGTTCCAACAGTTTGTGGAACTGATTGTGAGTTTAGTTAGTTAATGCATGCATGCATGTAACTACTGCACTTCAAATAATTGAATATTCTCTCATAAATAACTCATGCATGTCAGTTCAGTCAGAGACCCAATTGAGATCATAGGATGGGATAGTGTACTGTCAGTTGGAGGAATTTTCCTATATAGGAAACTCATCCATGCAGAAGGAATTATCTCCTTTAGGATTGCGCAGTTACTTCTGAGTTTGGTGAGTTGTGTGAGAGGTGAATTCACACAAGTGGTAGCATTGGACCCCAGGAGAAACTGCGCAAGGAAATAAGAGGCTTGGATGGTAGAGGAGAAGGTTGTGAGAAGCCTTTGACTGTCTATGAGCAACAGTGAGGGATTGTACTAAGAGTTGGATAGCTTGTGAGCTAAACTTTGTGTAATCCGGACATATTTCCCCTTGTATGATAATACAGAGTCGGGGTCTTTAGCTGAGGCTTTCCCTAGAGTATTCTTCTGTGTTCATGTGTGATTGCTTTCTCATTCTCTGCTATGTGTGTTCTATTTGATCTTGCTCATAATAGATTAAGCTTATGCAAGTTTGTTTGTAGAAGTAGATCAAGTATTTTGCTTTAGTATATTGCATAATCTGTTGATCTACAGTGGGAAATTCTACATGATATCGAAGCAAGCTGATCTATAGAGAAATTTCTACATGGTATCGGAACAAAGGTGATCAAAGGAGAGAACAGTATACAAATAAGGGAGAAGTTTGAAGTTTGAAGTTCCTGATTATAGAATTCGAATTCCTATCACATCTCAAATTTCACCAATGTCGTTCAACGGTTTAAGACTTGAGTATGCCCTTGATGGCAGCTCGAATTATATAGCTTGGAAGGATGGCATGGAAGAGGTATTAGAGGACAACGATCTAAAGGACTTCATTGATCAAGAAGTCCCCAAGCCAGCAGCAGCTAATGCCCAAGAATTGGCAGAATGGAAGAAATGTGTGGCTAGAGCGAGGAGAATCCTTCTAGAGGGAGTTCAAGACCACATAGTCTTGAGTCTCCATGGGAAGGAGACATCGTTTTCAATGTGGAAAACATTGAAAGATCTATATCAGAACAGTAGCGATCAGAGGAAGTTGGCACTGAAAGACAAGCTTCAGAAAATCAAGTGTGAAAAGGGTGACACGATATCTACATATTTGAACAAGCTCACCACCTGCAGGGATGAGCTTGGAATTGTAGGGATCATGACAGCCGATGATGACATGGTGAGTCTTGCTCTCCTCAGTCTTCCTAAGAGCTAGCATAGCTACCAAGACTCGGTAAATGGAAGAGAGAAACTGCCAGATTGGGAACGACTTTGGTTGGATTTGATGTAAGAGGAGATAAGGAGAAGCACCAGTGATGGTTCTTCATCTAAGGAGGATGAAGAAAATTGTGCCTTAGTGAGTAAGGCAAAGAAAGGGAAGGAGAAGGATTCTCATCCCAAATCAAGTTCTTCCTATGGTGGGAAGAAGTTTGAAAAATCGAAAGTGCGATGCTTTCATCGTCATGAGGCGGGCCATTTTGCTACAACTTGTCCATTGAAGAAATCCAAGAAGGGATCCAAGGAAGGATCAGAAGGTGAGGCATTGGCCTCACAATTCGGGTTGGATTTCACCCTCATCGCATGCATGGTTTCATCCATGGTGGGATGTGGTTGGTTTCTTGACAGTGGAGCTTCATTCCACATGATCGACGATAAGAGTTTGTTCAGTGCCTTGGAGGAGAAAGATCTCCATATACTCATAGAGATGGGTAATGATGAAAAGTATAGTGTCTTAGGAGTAGGAACAACTCTTTTTCAAAGGGAGCATAAAGCTCGCATTACCTTGACAGATGTGAAGTATATGCCAGGATTGAGGAAAAACTTGGCATCAATCGCAATGCTAGAAGACAAAGGCTATGATGTAGTCTTCAGTAAGGGAAAGGTTTTCCTTAGACACGTCACCATGAGACAGGTAAAGCAAATCAGTTCACGAGTCAAGAACCTGTATGCTCTTGAGGTTCAAGATGCATGCAAAGCCTTGAAGAGAAAGGCAATTGTTGGAGACTTGGTGGTTGAGAGGGAGAGTACATTACTTCTCAACATGCAACACCAGAAGAAGTCTCAGACAATTGTGAAGGAGCCACAATTGGTGAAGCAGCTTCAGGAGGTTGTGGAGCAGCCACAACTAGAGAAGTCGAGAGGAGATCAAGTGGAGGCATCTACTCATGTAGAGACCTCCAATAGGGGGGAAGTTCAAGCCAAGTAGGCAGAGGGATCACATGCATCCATACCTCCAGGTTGGAGGTGGGGCAATGTGTAGTGACAATCATAAGAAGGCTAGAATAGGGGCAAGATCATTGAGGTACCCAACCTCTTTGATTATACCTTTCTATGAGAGCCTTGATGAGGAGTAGCAGGACTAGCTGAGTGGGTAGAGACAGATGCGGATGGAGCGGCAGAGGAAGCTTCAACATCAGAGGATGTTTCTATCCCAATAGGGAGGTCAGTTGGGAGATCAGTTACTCACTTCTCAGTAATTGAGTTGCAGTGCAGCAGTGGGTAGCAAGATGCAACATGATGAGAGGACGTACAGTGCGGATGCATGCTGGGAGATAGGACCTGCAACAACAGGAATCAATTTGATTGATGTAGTCAAAGATCAAAGTGATAGAGGCTAGAGCAGTCAGATACTGAAGAGCACAGAGGTGCAGAGTTTTTAGTCGACAGAGGCAATATCGGTCAGAGACTTTGATGAGAGACACATCATTCTGATTTAGGTTCGATATTTTTTTGTTTCTAGAGTTGATGGAGCAACAACACTAGGGAGTAGTGTTGCATGTAGAACATTCCAAATGTTCAGGATTGGGTTTTATTTGAATGCCTTTCTTGTTGAGAGGGAGTGTTGAAAATAGCAACAAGAAATGCAAAAAATAGAAATGCTATAAATAGCATTACTATAAATAGCAATTCAGGTACCAGTGTTGGATATAGCAAAAAGGAATGATAAAATATAAATGCTAAAAATAGAATTGCTATAAATATCATTTCAGGATAGATTCCAATTTTAGTTGGTCCTTGAACTAAATTTGAGAATTAAAATTCGAATTTGATCTTAGCAATTGTTTGAAAAATAATTAATTAATTCATCTCGAGTTAATTAGTGGGAGAAAATCAAACATGAAGTCTTTGTGAATACATGCAACAGTTATTCCTTTGATTGAGGAAGTTATCCCTTAATTAAAGTGATCAGGATGAGTTGTAATTAGTTAGCTCAGTTAACTGAGTTAATTCCAGTTAGATTAGTTCCAACAGTTTGTGGAACTGATTGTGAGTTTAGTTAATGCATGCATGCATGTAACTACTGCACTTCAGATAACTGAATATTCTCTCATAAATAACTCATGCAGTTCAGTCAGAGACCCGGTTGAGATCAAAGGATGGGACAATGTACTATTAGTTAGAGGTATTTTCCTATATAGGAAACTCATCCATGTAGAAGGAATTATCTCCTTCAGGATTGCGCAATTACTTTTGAGTCTAGTGAGTTGTGTGAGAGGTTGATTCACATAGGTGGCAGCATTGGACCCCAGGAGAAACTGCACAAGGAAATAGGAGTCTTGGAGGGTAGAGGAGAAGGTTGTGAGAATCATTTGACTGTCTATGAGCAGCAGTGAGGGATTGTACTGAGAGCTGGATAGCTTGTGAGATAAAGCGTTGTGTAATCCGGACATATTTCCACTAGTATGATAATACAGAGATCAGGGTTTTTAGCTGAGGCTTTCCCCAAAGTATTCTTCTGTGTTCATGTGTGATTGCTTTCTCATTCTCTGTTATATGTGTTCTGTTTGATCTTGCTCATAATTGATTAAGCTTCTGCAAGTTTGTTTGTAGAAGTAGATAAAGTATTTTGCTTTAGTATATTGCATAATCTGTTGATCTACAGTGGGAAATTCTACACATGAAGTTCAGGGTAGAGGCCTGAGACCTAGCCCTGAAAAATTCACACAAAATCTAGGGTCGCTACCTCAGAACTTCTTGAAAAAGGCCATAGTTGCATGAATGCATTGTTGTGGGAGTGACTGGAGGGTCTCAGTCACATGCATGAATTTTCATGGGAGAGATTGGGGGTCTAGCTTAGAAAAATGATAAGTTGTCTTAGAGGTTGGGTACCTGGAAGGGTTGGTTATCTCCTGAAGGTTCTATAGCTCCTGAGAAAGGTTATATTGGTTTTGTTTTGCCGATTCCACTTCCTTAACTTTACATGGGGAGTTGAATCACATCATAGTAACTCTTAATCACATGTTTACCCCAGTGGACTGATTAGCTTGGGTAAATGTGGGAGGACAGTGTTACACTTTACCAAGTCTACATGTTGCTTATTCCTTTACAAAGTTTACTTCTACCAAAAATTATTGCTTTTGGCTTCTTCCCAAGAACAAACTCGGAAAACAGGCCAAATATTCAATTTTTCAAATTTTTTTGTGAAATTTTTACCATATGTACTTAGATTTTCTTCTTTTCTCTCATCCAAATTTCAAATTTTGAAACATCTTAGTAAGAAATTTATAAAAAATTGAGAAGCTAACCTATTTGAAGCATGTTTCATGAGAATTCAAGAATACTAACTTCCTCATATAATATATTTTAAATTATATTGAAACAAGGTTTGAAATTTCTATCACACATAATTTGAGATCTCTTCTCTATCTTCTCCAAATGTCATATTTTGAAACATCACTAAAAGAAAGATAAAGTGAAAATCCCAAGCTAGCCTATTTGAAGAAGATTTCAGGAGCACTCACGAAGCGTAAATTCCTTAGATCATATCTTTTTAATTATAGCCAATGAAGGTATGAAATTTGAACCACATGTACATGAATATATTTTATTTATATCCTCCAAGTTTCACATTCCAAAACATCCTAGACGAAAAGCTATAGTTTACCCCATAAATCACATTTTTGCTTCCACCTTTAGACTCCAAGAATCACCCAAAAGATATTCCTTAGATCCTCTTGTGACGTCAAATCTATTCTTTCTTAAATTTTGTACATATGAACTCATATGCCCTTTATTTATAGTTTTTGTACATTCACTTATGGGGATGGCTTGTAAAATTGGTTGGTTGGCCTACGTGTACATTGGTTAGATCATCTTGACAAAATATTTTGTATCACCTCATTCCTATGGAATTAGAGGGAGTGGCATATATTATTGGAAAGGTCTCATAATATTTCCAACTAGATATCCTATGTTAGGTAATTGGAATAATAATGTCTTCAATGATAGCATATCCAAATGGGGCATCAAAAGTCCAAAAATAATATTTTAAAAAATTGTTGTTTTCCAATATTTATCTTGGACATAAGTAATCTCCCCGTATATTTGAAATCAATGATACTAATATTTCCAACAATCTCTCCCTTTTTCATTGATGTTAACCCTTAGTCAATTCTACACTACTACTGTAGAATTTCCCCTATATGAAATTCTTCTTGTGCTTGCAACTTCTCCCCCTTTGACATCAATGGCAAAGGGATGCTCCCTTTGAACCTATGTTTCTCCTTACTTATAAATCTTCTTCCATCTACATATTTTCTTAATGTTCGCAAATCTTCCTCTATTTGCAACTTCTCTAAGTGACTGCAACTCTTCCTCTATCTGCAACTTCTCTCAGTCACTGTAGCTGCTTCTTTTGTCTTATATATGTCCTTATGTCTCCATCTTCTCCCCCTTTATGAATGGAAAATAATTATTTTTACTTCCGGTTTGAATTTATCCCCATGATATCCTAACAACAAAACAATTACTTCCTTTTATTGGTCACTTCTCCTCTGTTTTCAACTAGGATCCCCTTGTCAAGGTTGTGTCTATCTATCTATTCCTACAACATTTCCTCTTTTGTATCTCTACTTTTGAGACTACTCCCCTTATGCTAAACTTCCTTCTTATTTTTGTGATTGCTCCCCTTAGGATTATGCTTTCTTTTGTCTACAACTTCACTCTTTTAACAACAAAGAGATACTCCCCTAAATTGATGCTTCTCGTTTATGTTTATTAAGGACATATACATTGTCTGAAGTCCTGGTTTCTTTTTCCACTATTTTTCTAAAGCCTTCTTTTCTTATTTCACATCATCTAGAATTGAATGTGACCTCATTTCCTTCATCGACCATTTTAATTACACTTATAATATGATGCTTTAAAACTTCAACAAATATGACATCTTCAACTTTAGCTTTTTCATTGCCAAGGCTAACTATTATTTTTCCAATTATTATGGTTGATGCATTATCTCCAAGAGTAACACTGCCACGTTTGACTACCTTTGGAGAGATAACTTTTCTTTTATCTCCTAACATATGACGTGAACATCCACTATCTATATACCATTTACTATTTTTGTTTTGAACACATAGTGCTAGACCACATTCTACTTGCTCTTCTTGCTTCCTTCTCCTTGTGTTCTTTAATTTATATTTCTAGCAACATCTTGTTCTCTGCTTTGGTTTGGGGGCTCAATGTACCGCTTATACAATATTGAGATTTTTGCCCAAAATTATTGCACGTGAAACATTCAACATGATTTAATAAGAGGAAAATGATATGTAATTTTGGACATAATTCTCATTAAAATTTCTTGGATTATTTCTCATATAACCATTCCTTGCGATATTATAAAATCCCTTGCTTCTATTCCTCATATAATGATTTCTTACATATTTTTTTCAATTTATTGCCCTATGAACAAAATTATGGCATGAATATAAATACCCATAAAATAAATTTGGATACTTGCACGTGATGATACTTCTTGGAGCAGCAATTCTTCTAAATCCATTTTTGGGTCCCTGTTGGTCTTCACTTCCTTTCCTAGTGTTGCTTTCTTTCATTTGACAATTAGATATTTGTTGGTCCTCTCTTTCTTTCATGTTAATTTTTTTGTTTTTGATAGGGTCATGTCTTTACCGATCCTTAGCTTCATACATGTTAGCCATATATAGGGAAAGATATATCCAGCTAACCTGTTTGAATAAGATTTCAAGAGAATTCAAGAAGCCTAACTTCCTTAAAGAATATCTCTAAAATTATAGTTCATCAATGTCTAAACTTTGAACCATATGTACATGAATATGTGTTATCTATATCCCCATGTTTTATGGTTTGAAGCACCTTAGAACAAAAGATAGCGAAAATTCCAAATTGATCTAACTTGAAGAAGATTTCAGGAGCATTAAGGAAGCCTAACTTTCTTAGACCATATATTTGAAGTCATAGAGAATCAAGGTCTGAAATTTGAACCACAAGTACATGAATATATTCTATCTATATCTTTCAAGTTTCATTTTTTTGAAACATCCCAGAAGAAAAGTTATAGAAAAAATACCACACTAACCTATTTCAAGAATATTTAAGGAGCATTTAGGAAGCCTAACTTCCTTAGACCATATCTCCAAAATTATATAAAATCAATGTCTAAAATTTGAACCATAGGTACTTGAAGATATTTTATTTGTACCCTCCATTTTTCACTTTTTGAAAAATCCCAAAAGAAAATCTGTAGAAAAAAATCCTAGGTGACTCATTCACCCCATAAATTACATTTTTGTTTCCAACTTTAGACTTCAAGAATCACCCCAAAAGTTATTCCTCGGCTCCTCTTGTGACCTCATACCTATTATTTCTTAAATTGTGTACAAATTAACTCACATGCGCTTTATTTATATTTTTTGTGTATTCACTTATGGGGATGACTTATAAATTTGGTTAGGTTGGCCCGCTTGTACTCGATTGGATCATCTTGACAAAATATTTCATATCTCCTCATTCTATGGAATTAGAGGGAGTTCCATATATCGTTGGAAATGATTCAAAATAATATTCACAACCATATATCCTATGTTCCCATTTGATCTGGGTAATTGGACTAAAATTCCCTTTAAAGGTAGGGTATTCAAATGGGGCATCAAAAGCCCAAAAACAATGTTTTCAACAATCTTCATTTTCAATCTTTATTTTGGACATAATTAGTCTCCCCATATCTTTGACACCAATGAAAACAATATTTCCAACACTTATGGTTTCATGAACACCTTGTTAAATCATCATGAAATATTTTAGCCTACAGAGAAGGGGCTCTGTGTTGACACCCCAATGATCATCATATCTCATTATTTTTCCATTTCCTTGCATGCATTTATTTTATTTTTTTGTAGAAGTGAGATTTATTTTTGGAGGGAAATGATATGGATTATAACCCCCCTTGGTTGCATGAAAACTCTATTAGGTCATTATGAAATATTTTAACTTGTTGTGAAAGGGTTCTATGTTGACACCCTAGTTAGTGCTTATCTCACAAATTTTCCTTCCACACGAATTATCTTCCTTAGATAGTTGTTGATGTAGGATAGGTTTCACTGAAGATTGGGATTGAGATATATTTCTCATAGTTTTCATTTAGTAAATAAGTCCCTTGTAACATTGGTTTACACATAGTTTGGTTTATATGACATTAGTTCTATTTTGTAGAGATAGGTTATAAAGATGCATTGAACTCTACACATATGATACAACACCTCTAAGTTTACAACCCCTAGTTGGTAATTTAATGTCAAAAATTCAAGTAATTAAATTGGCTGACAAAGTGGCTAATACGTATTTAAATTTTGTAGTTGAGAGTTCCACTGCAAACTATTTCTTTCTCATTCAATTAATTGTTCTTCCAAATAGGTTAAGCATATACCCACTTGTAGATCTTCTTCGATCCAAATATCCATCCCAATATGCATAAAAAAATTCATGTATGTCCAACACTTTGCCTAATCTTGGTCTTCCTTTGTAACACAACCCAATACTAGTAGTGCAATGCAAATACGTGGAAACCATCTTTACTTTGTCCAATGTCCCTTCCCTATTTTTGATGTATATTTGCTCAACACTCCCACTGCATGCACAATGTCCAATCTAGTATAGCCTTATTGGATACATAAAACTTCCAACTACATTGGAATATGGAACATGAGATATTACATGTTCTAGTTCTCATGTCTTGGGACACTGCTCTATAGATAACTTTACACCTAGAGGAATATGGACCTTCATCAATTTACCTTCCTGCATATTAAACCTCTACAAAATTGTCTTAACATATTTCCTCTAATTTAACCAACATTTCCTATTTTATTAAACTCCTTTAATTTCCATCCTCAACATGAAATTTGTATCACAATATCCTTCATGTCAAATTTAGAGTACAACTAAGTTTTCACTTTCGAGATAATTTCTCTATGATTTTCAATCAACAACATATCATCCACATTCAACACCAAACAAATAAGATGATCACCAACTAATTTGAAATATACACATTGATCTACTTTTCTCCTTGTGAAGCCATGTCCTAATATTTAAGTATCAAATATTTTATACCATATCCTTGGTGATTGCTTAAACCCATACAGGGACTTTTTAAGATTTCACGCAAACTCTTTCTTCCCTTTAATAATAAAATCTTCTCTCTATTTCATGTAGATTTCTTTTTCCAAATCACCATGTAGGAATGATGTATTTAAATCCATCTATTCTAATTAAAAGTCAAAGGTAGTAACAATAGATAAAATAAATATGATATAAGTTAACTCGAAAACAAAAGAAAAAAATATCCTGGAATTCAATTCCGTCTACCTCAAAATAAACTTTTGCTACTAACCGAGCTTTGTATTTCTCCACTTTGCCTTGTCCATTAATTTTTTTCTTAAATACCCATTTGTTGCCAATGGTATGTCTTCAAGCCAATAACTCCACTAGATCCCAAGCCTCATTTTTGCTTAGGGTTTCCATTTCTTCAACCATGGGATTTTTCCAGAGTTTGTCATCCTTTGAATCCATTGCCTCCCTAATAATTTTATGATCACAATCAGTAATAAACAAAGCAGATTTTGAATGGAAATGAGGCGGAGTTTACCCTTCTAGCTTCCTTATTTCCTGAACTAGTATGCTCAATACCTGCATATGTGGTTCTTCATCTTCTAATTCTTTTTTCTTCTATAGAGTTTGATTCATCATCCTTCAGTTTGAACTCTATCTTTTGTGGTTCTTTCTCCCTTGGTAGGAATTCCTATTTGAAAAAATCTTTGACATCTCTAAATACTACATCTCGGCTATACACTTCCTTTTTAGTTTCTGGGTTCCAAAGATTATGACCTTTCAAACCATCTTTATATCCAATAAAGATATTGTTTTCAACTTTCTTATATAGTTTACTCTTATTCTCCTTTGGAACATGTACATAACAATCACAACCAAATGTTATGAGATGTTTAAGAGAAGGTTTCTTACCAATCCATACCTCATGTGGAGTCTTATGATCCAATGTTGATGAGGGTGATCTATTTACCTAGTAACATGTAATGTCAACTTCCTTTGCCCAAAATTCTTGTCCTCACCTAGCACCATTAAGAATGTTCCTTTCTTTCTCCATCAATTTCCTTTTCACCTTTTTTGCAACTCCATCTACTAAGGTGTGTATGGAGTAGCGTTTTCCCTTGTTATACTACACTTCTTACAACATTCTTCGAATTCATTCCCATAAAATTTTCCGTCATTATTTGTCCTCAACACAGGCTTTATTTTATGCTTTGTCTAATCTTCCACAAGATCCTTAAACTCTTTGAATTTTTCAAATAATTTATATTTCTTCTTGAGGAAATAAAACCATGTGTTCCTCAAAAAGTCATTTATAAATGAGAAATAATACACAATTTACCTAGTGATGGAACTGACGTAGGTCAAAACACATCAATGTGCACCAATTGTAATATTCCCTCTAACCCCATAGTACCAAAGGAGAATCTTATTTGATTCTACTTCCCAAATAAACAATGTTCACATAAATTAGAATCCATATAGAAATCGGGCATACCTTCTACCATACCATTGCTATTTAGTACTCAAAGGCCCTTGAATCTCCAATTTGTCCCAGTCTTTGATGTCACAAAAAAGTATTTTCTCCAAAGATTATAGGAGTATTTTCTTATTTTGCTCCACTCTCAGGAATAATGGAATTGTTGCACCCATCACTAATAATTCTTCCTAATAGCTTATACAGAGTTCTAATCCAGAATCCTCTCAACAATACCATTGCTCCTCAAACTATCCTCTAGGTATCATTTTCAGTAACTGTTTTCACACCTGCATTGCTCCTCTTTATAACATAGGTCAATTTTTTGGCTAATCCTAGGATGTCCAGAACATAAGGGAGCTTTCTAATCCTTACCCCATGAGCTTCAACTTGAATTTTTTGGTTGTCGAGTCATTTCATAAGGAAACATCACCATCATGATATCTTTCATACTCGTAGAATCACTCCCCATGAGGAGTCATATGAAAGGATGCACCTAATATGACCAACCATAACTCATGATATACATGTGTACTTGAATAATCCAATTGCACATCCCCTCATTCAACTAAGGAGGTTTTTGCTTATGTAGAAGGAGCATCATCAAATCCCTTCCATTTCTCAACAATTTTGTATTTAAATTTTTTCTTGTATTGCCCTTTTTTCTGTATCTCTAACATGTATTTATGAATTTTCTTCGAGATTAATATCTTCCTCTAGATTTAGATCTCTCACTTGATGACTAAATTTTATTTCTATTCAGGAAGTTTCATCTTTCAAACGAGGCATCTATGTTTTGAAGTTTCATATTTTTTGTATAATCTCCTCTGATAACAAGGATGTGACTATATTGTCAAAACTCAAAGTATTTGAATTACTAACTATGAAAAAACCAAATATCCCACAAGTCTGGTAAAGAGAACAACAAACTAATGCACTTATCTTCATCTGAAATTTCAATATCAACAAATAATATCCAAATTACAACAATATTGAAGGCATTCAAATGTTCTTTCAATGAGCCATCATCCTTCACCATAAGTTTATACAGCTTTTTCCATAGGAAAAATTTTCTCACCAGGGACTTAGAATGATACAAAGCGCCTAACTTGTTCCATAATTCCTTCGTTGCAACTTCTCCTGAAACATTTACTATACTGAATTTTGGAGACACAATCATATTGTGCTCTTTTCCTTTCGATCCAACTTAGTCCAGTCTTCTATTAACATCTTTGTTGGTGTAATATCTAGATCCATAATAATCCACTAGTCTATGTCCACAAAAAAAATCTTCCATTTTGAGCTTCCATAGTTCAAAACTATACCCATTGAGTTTCTTGATCTCTATCTTTGAACTACTCACCTTTACCTTTCACCACAAGAATTTATTTTGTAGATCTCTCATTGTAACATGGTCTACTATAGGCCCAAGAAAAAACCCTTAGCCACAAAAGCGCCCCTTTGAAGCCAAAATTTTTCTGATACCAAATGTGAGTTTTAGCACTATACAATTAATTGATGCAAAAATATTCTAAGCAAAACATAGAATATGCAACGTCAAACACACACATTAACACAAAGATTTTATCCTTGAAACCCAAAATTGTGAAAACTAGAATGAATTTTCAATAAATTATTTTGTACAATATTGCAATATATATATATAATATATATATATATATATCGAGAGAGAGAGAGAGAGAGAGAGAGATGGCATATGTAAACCACCAATCCATTTATCATGGATTAGCATATAAGCATAGTTCCCTAATCAAAAGTACAAAACCATGAACAAAACCACCATGCACCATCAAGTTGCTAAAGGAAAAAATTGAATGCTAAAATTTGCAAAAAACAGACACAAAAATACACTCCAACTTTTATTTTTCTTTTTCAAGGGCACTGCCCTCAAATCCCTATTTGAACCCCTCAAGTAGGAGGGGCTTTGCCTCCCCTTGTGACCCCCCAAAACAGATGGGTTTTCTGCCACCCTTTTGACCCCCTCAAATAGGGGGTTTGTCACCCTGCTCATGACATCCCTACTGCACCATCACAACATATAACGAATGAGGACATTCGTGAAAAGAATATAACACATATCCAACAATTATGAATCTCTAAACCTACAACTATTAAACACTAAGCTCTTTGATGAGTTGGAGATGAGTTTTAAGCATGTACTAGATTATACAATGTGTTAACCTAATTTGAAAGTGATAGAGAAGTTGGAGAATGAATACATTACTTTTAAATAGTAGTTAGTGTACCTCAATTATGTTGTGACAAAGTCACAATATTGGGAACTAAAATGGTTAAGAGGGTTAATAAATTGAATAAGTGTTGCACTATGGGCAATGGACCAAACGTTTGACCATGCATATGAAACAAAGGATAATTCTTAAATTCTAACCATTATTTTTAACCTAGTCACAACCATTAAATCTTAATCCAATATTCATAATCCTTCCATCACTAACCTTGGTCATGAAACCAAAACTCTAAATTCTAACCCTCATTCCTTAATCCCAAACCTCAATTTGTAATGCTTAAGCCATAAATCTTATCCCCTAAATCTTAATCCAATATTCACAATCCTTCCATCATTAACCTTGGTCATGAAACCAAAACTCTAAATTCTAACCCTCATTCTTTAATCCCAAACCTCAATTTGTAATGCTTAAGCCATAAATCTAATCCCCTACATCAATAATAAAATCCTTAAAAATCACCCATATTACAAATGTTAAACCTTTACTCAAAAATATCAAACCTACATTCTTACCCATCACCTTGAATTTAAAACCGTATTACATAACATTTCAACCAAAACCATAGTATTTAATCATTCCATAATAAACCTAAACGTAAAACCCATACACTATTAATTAAAACTTAAACCATAATCACAAACCTTTAACCAAGAAACTCTTTAACATCACCAATTTTATTGTCACTTTATTAAATTTAAAATTAAAAAATCAAAAATATAATCTTTATCATAAATCCCCATGGCGATTAGTAATAAATCTAAACCTAAAACCATACATTATCGAATAAGACTTAAACCATGATCTTTAACTAAAAAAAAATATTCAATATACCTTATTAAATTTCAAATTTCAAATTTTATTGAATTTAAGACTTTAAGTTTTAACTTCTAATTATAAATTTCAATCCTTAATCCTCCACCATAATTTCCTACAAAGCATTTGAATGTAAAGTGACTAAAAACATGGATGGAATTTGATAATTTCCCAAAGTTGAGCTAAACTAAATTGAAATGGATTATTTTTGCAACACATTTTTTATATCAATAAATACGGATGAGCAAAACTTTTTCCTTTGTTAAATACAAGATATATACTATACACATAACCTTAATATATTTGTTGTATGTTTTAGAATTTTTTTAATATATTGTCTGGTTTAATTAACTTATAATTTTAGAGATTTATTAAAATCACTGTGTAAAATTTCTATAATTTGAATATTCCAAAAAAATTAAAATATTAAATCAATATATACCATCAAAAATCAATTTTAAACTAACAGATATTAAAATCCTAAACTTATTAATTGACTAGACTAAGCACACAAAGGCTTATAGATATTACACTTTAAATGCTTTGCACTATGTCAGAGTAAAACGACAACTCAGTGGTGCACTGATGCAAAGTCTGTAACATGACAGAAAAGAAGGAGCCAGTGGTGGGGCTGCTTCTCATTTCTGGGGAAAATGCTAATGGATAGAGCCCTCCCACATCCTCGGAGGACTATGATCTTCTGGCAAAAGTTCCAAATTCAACTGTTGCTCGTATATATAGCAGTTAGTCTGAAAAGGCTTCCTAAAGCCCGTCACGTATGTGATGACTACTGGGGCGATAGTTGTGGGGATGTCTACGAGAATGTCTGCAGGATGGCAGATTGTGTGATGCCAACAGTAACATGGGTATCTCAACAGTAATATAGAAGAGGATGGATGCCATTTTTATTTTACTTTGACTGTAGTTTTCGAGAGTTTTTTGGAATTTGATGGAGGTAAATCTGAAAATTTAATGAAAATTTGTTACTTTTAACCTGTTAATTTTTTTAATTCAGTCTACATGTAAATGTTTACTCACATTTACACTACTACAACGTGTCTCCCCTAGCTTGTTCCTTTTAGATTTAATTTAAAAAATAGTAAAAAAAAAATTTATAAAATAATTGATTTTTAAAAGAAATTATGGTTTTTGGGCAAGTGGTAATTGATAAGCCATGTCATTGGCCCTTGATATTGTAAACAAAACATATTTACATTAATAATATTTGTGGTAATATTGGGGTGAATATCTATCTTTAAAATCTTGTTATATTGTATGTTTATTTTTAAGTTAAGTTTTATTTAAAATTATAAAATTAATTAAAATTAATATTTATAAATTTTTTTTTTAAATGAGTTATAGTGTTAACGCCATGGTATTGGTAAAATATCCATAGTATGAGGCTAATTATTATTGTTAAAATCTTGTTTATTGTAAATATTAAATTTTTTATGTGCTTATTGAGTCAATTTAAATATGATTAAAAATCATTCTTTTAATTTTTATAGTTAAAACGAATGTTAATTTATAAATACTATTTATATGTCATATATTTTAATATCATATGTATATTATGATTTTCTTTTATTTAAAAAATGGTTTGTGATTTTATTAATAAAAAACAAATTTAAAAAATATTTACATCTAACACCTAAATATCTACCCTATACTATAGTGTAACATCTAACACTTAAATACTACCCTACAACCCACTAGGTTGTAGAGTGCACTTAAATACCACCCTACAACCCACTGGGTTGTAGAGTGCCTCTAAGCTCAATACATTTTGAAATCATAGAGATCTTAAATTTAAGTTTTGAAAAAAAACATAGGTTTTAGGATAGAGTGCATCTAGGCTCTATAAATTTTGAAATGAGAGAAAGACCTTAAATTTAAGTTTTGAAAAGAATATAGGTTTTAGAGGGAAGAGGCCAATTTGACATTTTTTTAAAGCAGATTTTATGAAGAGGAGTGTCTATTATTCACAATTAGAAGTGATTTAAAATTTAAAATAAATTGTCCATGGGGTCTTGGATAGAAAGTGATAGGGTGCTTAAGACGCTTCTTGATGTGAAGTTACTAGTTCACTAGTTCAATTCCCCGCACAGTGGGTGATATATTGGACATGATGAAGATGAAGTCCCACCAAACTTTAAAAAAAAAAAAAATAATTAATTAATTAAAATAAATTAGAAAGAAATAAGGCGAGACATAATTGTTACATAAAGGAAAATGTTTAAGATATATATTGAATTCTAATCCAAATTTGAATTTGGTAACTATGGTAGCAATCTTTATCTTAATAATAAATTTTGAGAATATTTTGGAATTTGATTTATAGGGTTAAGTCAACACTAATATTGAGATGGTAGTTATCCTTATTTAAATTGCAAGTGTCCAAAATATTTCAGAAAGTTTAACTTGTTCATGTCCATCAAATTCAAAAATTTGTAATCTTATTAAATTTAGAGTTAAAAGTAAATAACACCATGCTGATAAATAATATAAAAATGAAAAAATTATTCAATATATTCTCAACATCTACTAATCTAATTAACATCTACTAAGTTCTAGTTAAGTTCGAAGCCAACAAATAGCACCATGCTTTCTTGACATCTACTATCTAATTAACATCTAATAAGTTCTAGTTAAGTTCGAAGCCGACAAATAGCACCCATGCTGATGTTGTTGCAGGAATAAATAGAGAGTCATTCAGCATTGAGTGTCTGCTCTAAATTTTTCGGAAATGATTTTATGTAGGGAACATAGAAATAGTAAAAAGTTTTGATTGCTGGCAGACATTGTTGTACGTTTCTGAAATGATTGTTAGAAGAATCTACGACTACGACGTGAAATCTCTGGTATTTTTTAGGAGATCCATGTTTATGGCGAACATGTTAAAGTTGTTTGCGCCAAAAATGTGGCACTTTGTCGGTGTTGATTCCCCTACATTCAGAAGAAGCCACTGTACTTTATTTTGAATCCTCTGAACATTTGGAAGTTACAAAATAAAATAAATCAGTCTGACATTATTCTATATCTCTTGCTTTTTTCCATGAAACAGGGAGTCTAGCACACAGGTTTAAATATACACTTATGAATCTGTGTATGCTTGTCTGTTTCGTGGACCCAGTGTAAAGTAAAGAAGGGACTAGGATTGGATGGAACAATGACTGGGCACTAGAAAACTTATGAAAAGCCCAACCATAATAATGACTATACATGGACCGGTCGCATCATGAGCGTCCGAATTGTTGTGGAGCGATTCAATAATTGAGATGCTTTTGTTTTGTCCCAGACGATAGTTTTGTTTGGTCAGTCCAGTCCTGTTAAGTGTCATATAGATTAATGGCCCATCTACTATTTTAAAAGCGATACAACCGATAAGTTGTCATATGTAACCATCAATGGATTAAATGAAGTGAACGCCATCATCGTCAGCTTCTTGATTTTCTGTAAAGGAAGTGAACGCCATCATTGTAAGAATGTTCTAACTTACTTTAGATAATATGGAACTGCGGATTTGATAAATGGCGTTTATATTTGATGGTAAGGGCTAATCAGCGTGTCATAGGGCATTAAATGCTTTGGTATATGCATGCTCTATAACAAAATAACACACAGCCTTTGTTGGTTATATAAATTAAAAATAAAGGCTGTGTGTTATTTTGTTATAGAGCATGCATATACCAAGGCATTTAATGCCCTATGGCACCCTTGCCTATATTTGATATTTAACATTAAATGTAATCAAGTTCAATTTTGTAAATATAAATATGGTAAAAGATGTTTTACTTTATTTTTACATAAATGTGAAAAGTAATATATTTATATATTTGATAAGTTACATTTTGTAGGATAATATTTGATATTAAATATAACTAAATTAAATTTTATATTTAATAATCCTTAGAATGGGGGTAATTGAGTGGAATGGGATGATTGAGAGGAGACTAGTGAAGGATCCATGGCTCTTATATGTGGGATTAGGCCATGCACCTTTTCCCCTTTCCCATATTATTAACTCATTATAATGAAGTTTGTACTACTAATAGTGATCTTATATGGTTTTGATGAAGTTAACTTCAAGATTTGATGATGGTTTAATGGCGGAGACCATGTTAAGTTTTTTGTAGTTAAGATGTGGGGCTCTTGATTTTAAGAGCTATTATTGAGTTTCTCTAGACCTATCCTCCCATGCAAATCAATCATCACAAGTAGGTGTGGCCATTAAGCTTAGATGGTGAATGCAATTCGTAAGAAACAAAGGTTCAATCAAAGATACCAATACTCTCAGAGCAGTGAATTATTAGCATGCAAAAACTCAAGCTCCTTAACTTTGAAATCATTGCAACATGCAGCTTCCTCGAATAACCAGTTCCATGGT
Source organism: Pinus taeda (assembly GCA_000404065.3). Classification (NCBI taxonomy): domain Eukaryota; kingdom Viridiplantae; phylum Streptophyta; class Pinopsida; order Pinales; family Pinaceae; genus Pinus; species Pinus taeda. The sequence goes on from APFE031070122.1 coordinate 33,306, forward strand.
GGTTCAAAGGGCATCTCATTCTATTATATTATTTCCTTTATTTGTTCAATTCTCCTTAATGTGCCCACTAGAGGCATGTAACTTTGTTTCCCCTTCCCTTGCATACATTGCTAGTGCCCAATATCTTTCTTGGTCTGTTGCAGTTGAGTTATTTAGGACAAGCCCTTCCTTTTAGAATTCTTGTTGGGCACAACCCAACTTGCCCTAGTTTTTGGCAAAGACTCTGTGTTTTGTGGAGCGGAGCGTGTACTGGAGCGCACAACGGAGTGTGAAGTGGACTGCAAAGCGAAGCAATTGGAATATACCGCACGGTATAAGGGCATTGGAATGGGTCGAAGCCCCTCCTTTTTGTAAAATCATGTGATAATATAAAATATCAATGGGTTTTGTGACCATAGTTGCTTGTATTAGGGAGTGGATGGTATTTGGACCATGGTATTGTAACAATGTAACCCTTGATGTAATAGTATATATAGGGTCAAATAATAAGAAGAAAATCATCAGTGGTGATCCAGATCTATGTTATGGTTGAACTTTTGTGATCTATTATTTGGGAAAAGAAGGCAAGGATCTACAGTGGAGTGCGCAAAGGCCTGAGTCTGCAGCTGAGTGCGCAAATGACTTGCAGCTTAGTGCACAGGTCAAGAATTGTTTGTTGTACAAAGAATCATTATGTTAGCAACAGTTCTTATGGAGGTAGCCCCACTTTGAGCTCAACCATAGTAATTTGGTGTCTTCATGTGTATATTTACTTATTATGTGTTGTAGTGTAGAAGTTTATTACAATTGCACTTTATTTCAGCACAATGATGATTTATGGCTTTATATGATATGTTTAAATGATTAAATGAATGCGACGAAGTAATTTATGGGTGTTAAGAATAAGAAGACATAATAATACCACATCTCCACATCCTTCAAGGCTGCAGAAACCTGGTTCTGCATCCTCCCATAGTTACGTCAGGTGAGACTGTAATTTGCTTACAGGTCATTGTCAAAAGAGCCAGTGATTGAGGGTTTTGTTGGTGCGTTGTATAGATCGAACCTAGGTCAACCCAAATCATAACCAACAAATGGTTATGATTCCAGGACAGGGATATGTTTGAGGGATATGTGGATGTGGCACCCATCGAAGAAGGAAATTCAAGATTGGTAGAATTGAAAGAGCAAGAATTTGCAAATCAAGAGAACAACAACACTTGTCCGACATCTGAAACTTGGTTACAAAAGTATATTTTTACAGATCAATACGAAATTTTCTTCGCTTCATTTCCTATCGAACTGTATGAGTGGATACCAAGGTTGATTGGAAGAAAGAACTATTTTAAAGGTGGAGAACCTACAATGTAGACTCTTGAACTAATACATCGACTCAAGAACATTGACAATAGGATTTCAAGGGTTGTTAATTTCTGTATTGATAGAATCTTGGGAGGATTGATTACTGAGTTCGCAGTAGACTCAATTGTGTCCTACAATGAAGCGGAACGACGATTCTTCAAAGGATCGTGAGGTAAGTATTTGAAGTATTTGAAACTTTGGATTAGGATGATTCTGTGTGAAAGGGGAGTTTTCCAAATGCAGTCAGATTGCTAGTTTACTTATGTTTGGAAGAAAAGAGAATAAATCTGAGCCAAAGATCACAGTGACACGAAGTGAAAAAAGCTATATAGTAGATACCAAAAAGAGAGCTCGTGGACAAGACTCAAAGACCTTTGTAGAGACTGAGTATATTCCTCTTTTGAGTGAATCTGAAAGTGAAATGTTAGGATATTCCGACACATAGGAAATAGTTTAGTATAACTTGGTCTCGTGTAGAGTTAGGTAAAGTGTGTTTCTTTACTATGTACTTTTGTAGCTTACAATCTAATGGTCAAGATATGTAGTGATCCGACGGTTCATTCTCTCCTCGGTATTACTGACATTTGATCTGTGGCTTAACAACCAATTGGTCCATGATCTCTATTTAAAGAGCATGGAGGGTCATTTGTAAGGTGACCATTCATGATAGAAGTTTATGTAAATTTTCTTTCTTTTACATTAATAAATTACTTCATCAGGGGTATCAAGTTCTGCGATATGGAATCTAACGTCTAGAGAAATAGAAATCCCTATCAACCCACGTGCTGAAAGTGTTATTCATGAAGATGAAGTTGAGGTTGAAGAGTGCTCCAAATGGCTCTAATACCATGTAGGAATTTACAGGGTAAGTTCCTCAGATAGAACACCAAAGGACACTACTCACAAACAAATCACAGATCAATACACTAGTATTTTTGACGTGGTTAAAACCCTCAAAGAGGGAAACAATCCATGGCCTAAGCCAACATGACCACTTTAGGAAATTTATTAATGTAAAAGAAAGAAAAATTATTAAACTTCGATTTATGGTTGGAGTTCAGGGAATTGTCACTAAGGGGGGAATAGGCTTTAATGCCTCCTTCCTTCTCCTATTGTGTCATATTTGTACATCCTTCAATCCTATCCCAAGTTGTTCTTAAGGGGGGATGTTAAGATATTCCGACACATTGGAAATAGTTAAGTATAACTTGGTCTAGTGTAGAGTTAGGTAAAGTGTGTTTCTTTACTATGTACTTTTGTAACTTACAATCCGACGGTCACGACATGTAGTGATCTGACGATTCATTCTCTCCTCAGTATTATCAACACTTGATCTATGGCTTAACACCCAATTGGTCCATGATCTCTATTTAAAGAGCATGGAGGGTCATTTTTAAGGTGACAATTCATGAGAGACGCTTATGTAATTTTTTTTTCTTTTACATTAATAAGTTGCCAGAAGTGGCCACGTTGGCTCAGGGCGTGGACTGCTTCCCTCTTTGAGGGTTTTAACCACATCATGAATACTGGTGTATTGATCTATGATCTATTTGTGAGAGGTTTCCTTTGGTGTTCTATCTGAGGAACTTACCTTGTAAATTGCTACATGAAAGAGAAGATAACAACCTTGATAAACCCGAGGTAACTTCACAGTATTCACCTTCCCAGCCTAAGATTTCACAAAAGTCCGAATCCAATAATAGCTAGGGTTTTTTTGGCTCTCCCCCTCTACCTCCCCCCTCCCCCTTCTCCCCTACTCCTCCTACCCCCCCCCCTCCTTACTCATCCCCTCCCCCTCCAAGAAGAAATATGGCTGATGATATTATTTTGCATGTTTTTAAAGGAACTGGATTGGAGGATCCAAAATAGTTTTGGTTTTTATGTGAAGTTGTATGGACCACAAAGCAGATCAACGATAAAAATATAAAGAAAGTGAATCTAATTACAACGTTCCAAGATAGATCATTGACGTGGTATATGAAGTATTCAAATAATCAGATCAGAACATTTGCAGATATTAAAGAAAAACTGATTAGAGAATTTAAGAAGTCAAAGTCTGAATTGTAGTGCATCACTAGGTTGAAAGAAATTAAACAAAAACCTACTGAGTCTATTTGGGAATTTGATCAAACATTGAAGGCAACGAAATCATGAATGGTTTATAGTTGCATTGTTACTGCATATCAAATTACCATTGATGCAACAAAAAATAACATGTCAAGCCGAAGCACTACAGATTGGGATGAAATTGGAGGCTTTGCCTATAGGAGATTCTAATGTAGGTATGCAATAGATTCAGAGTCAGTTGGAAAACCTAACCCTGCATATACAAGATATCAAGAAAAGAAAAGAAGTCAAAGAAGAATTATGGTGTACGAAGTGCATATCAAAGGGTCATTCTAAAGAACAATGTCCTATCTTCAAGGATTACATGGCTGGTGGAGCACTGAATCCCTTAAATGTATGATCTAGCTTATGGTGCGAGACTCCAAGGAACCTATATTGAAAATTTTGTAAATGAGTAGGACATGATGAGAATAATTGTCGAGATTATGAATTAATGATGGAGCGTGGTGCTGACACATAAAATGCAAGCAGAAGAACATGGACATGAAGGAAGTGGACAATGTGATGGTCGAGGAGGCTACCAAGGAAGAGGTCGAGGTGCTGGAGTTGGTCATGGACGTGGATAGATCATTTGCTATAACTAATATCAAGCAGGTCATTTTGCAAGAGATTGTCAGAACCCTACAATGACATGTAAGTATTATAAATCCTTTGATCATGTAATTGAAGAATTCCCTATACTTATGCAAAGATGCAAGAAAAAAGGAATCAACAGCTAACACAAAATATTCAAATGATGACTACTGAAAGGAGGACCGAAAAACCTTGAATTAGTATTGTCACTAGAAGTGGAGCTACGACCGTAAGTGATAAAGCAAATGAGAAGAAAGAATCTTAAAGTGCGTGGGTTAGAAAAACTATTGAGAAAGTTCTTTTTTTTATATTCAAAAGGAAAAAGAAGTATTTATGGAAGCAAATCAAAGCTTTATGGATGTTGGAGCTTCAACCTCCAGTACGTAGCCAAAGCAAAAAACTAGCTACGATGTGTCATCAGCTTCGACACAAAACCGAGATTTGACACAAGATTGAGCTTCGACACACGACTAGGATTTAACAAATCAAGCTGGTATTTTAAAGTCTTTTCTGAAGACTTGTATGAAATTATTAAGAGATCAAAAGGTGGTAGAAGGGCTTCAAGAGTTGATAAATTCTTGTGATCCAAAGAAACACTGCAAAGTGAGATGCGCATAGTCAATAATTTTCATCAACAAAAAAAAACTAGAAGAAAGATCAGGCTTAGTGTGCATATAGGAGTATATGAGATGGATCAAGTTATCCTAGAACTGGGATTTGATGCTTATGTATTAATGAAGTAGACCTAGGATTTAATGGGTAAGAAGAAGCTATAGTGGGCACCTATTTAGTTAAGGATGGAATATCAGCAAAAGATCTTCCCCTTGGGGAGACTACCAGGTGTAACAGTGGACATTGAAGGAGTTCACACTACTACTGATTTTGATGTAATAGAGATCGTTGATGACAGTAACCCCTATCCTACATTTTTTGGGCATGATTGGGCATTTGACAATATGGCTATAATTAATCTCAAGAAGAGATAAATGATCTTTGAATGGAATAATATGAGAGTAATTGTTCCCTTGGATCCATTAGAAGGAGTAAGATATACAGAACCAATTAGAGAATAATACTGCACAATTGATATAGAAAATATCTATCAAATGATAGCACAGGAATAGGATTGGGTTAAACCTATTGTAGAAGGAAAGTTGACTTGGGAGCATGATAGTTCTTGTACCTCAGACTTAGAAGAAGAGTTGGAAAACTGGCAGAATAGGTTGCATGAAGTATCCACAAAGCGATGTGCAATAATTTTTAAATCAGTTCGTTGTATGATATCTGAGGTATGTAATCTACCTTCTTATGATGGCTTGGGTGATGTAAATACTTTTCTTAATGATTATGAAGAATAGGTTCTAGAGAATCAATGGTTGTTAGCCTTGGATATAGCCCTGAAAGCTACCCGTGCTAAATGGTGGGGTGCACACAAGAAGACTATAGAAGGTTGGTAGGAATGTCGAAGATTGATGTGGATAAGGTTTGGACAAACAGATACATAATTAGAGATAAAATATGCTGGTGAAACTAATCCTAGGAAGCATATCCAGTTATGCACTACATCATGGAAGGAGATTCCACAACAAGAATGGGTACATGGATTCATTCATACATTAGAGACAATCCCTAATAATTGGTACCTAGAAACGAAGCTTCGACATGGTACAGTAAATAGGGCAAACATGGTTGATGGATTCATATTAACATTCAAATTTGAGGATGATTTCCCAAACATAGATTTGGCCCTTCAGACAGTTAAGAAGAAGATCTTTGAGAATGTAACCCCACTGACATGGCAACAACCTGATTGGGTTGCGGAGATAGAAAATGCACTTGAATTCTATAACCTTACTATAGAAGAGGCATAAGATCCTTGCAACATCGACATAGTAGAATCATAAGGATACTGCGAAGTAATTGGACCTAAGCCAAAAATGCCAAATATAATGAAGTCACTGAAGACGAAGAAGGTGAACATAGGATCAAAGAAGGAACCAAGCTTGCAACAATAGGAGACTATTGGGATGAAGGGATCGTAAGTAAAGCTACAAAGTTACTCCATGAATATCAGGAATTGTTTCCTACTAATTTTTCATAAATGAAGGGTATAATAGGAGATCTAATAGTCATGAAGATTCCCCTTAATCTTGATGCAAAGCCAGTCAAGAAAAGACCTTATATGACTCTGAAGTATAAGGAGAAAGTGAAAGTAGAGCTGGATAAGATGATAGCAGCGAGAATTATTGAACCTATAGAAGAGTCAGAATGGGTGAGTCCTATGGTGGTGCAAGAGAAGAAAACTCAAGGAGAAATCAGGATTTGTGTTGATTTGAGAAAGTTGAATGATGCATGCATACATGATCCCTTCCCTACCCCTTCCACAGATGAAGTGCTAGATAATGTAGGAGGTTAGGAAGCTAACTCATTTACAGATGGATTTTTAGGTTATCATCATATTAGGATAGCACCTGAGTATCAGCGTAAGACCACATTTGGTACAAAATGGGGCTCATATCAATACATAGTAATGCCTTTTGGAATTAAAGAATGCACCTAATATATTTTCTAGAGTGGTGGTTGTAGATTTTAAGGAATATATCCACAAGTTTTTGGAGGTATATCTTGATGATTGGACAATCTTTGGATTGTTGAGAAAACATATTGGGAGTTTAAGACTTATGCTCGACACATGTAGACAATATCATATCTCTTTGAACCTAAAGAAGTGCATATTTTGTGTACCCTTCGACATATTGTTGGGACATATTGTTTGCAAGCAAGGACTAATGGTGGACCCTGCTGATATTTCTATCATTGTGAATTTTCCTCCAAGTAAGACAGTGAGACATCTTCACACTACATTGGGACATACTAGGTATTACAAGAAATTCATCAAGGGGTATGTGGAAATCACTGCGTCTATGGAGAAATTGTTAAAGAAGGATGTAAATTTTTAGTGTATTGAAGAATGTTAGAAGAGCATCGACATCTTGAAATAAAAAATGGTAGTTGTGCTTATATTAGTGTTCCCTGATTAGAATAAGGAATTCCATGTCCATGTGGATGCCTCTTGTATAGCTTTGGGAGTAGTATTGGTACAACCTGGTGCAGGAGAAATTGATCATCCTACAGCTTTTGCAAGTAGAAAGTTATCTAAAGAAGAAATGAATTACACCACTACAGAAAGGGAAGGATTGGCCATGATGTATGATTTGCAGAAGTTTAGACACTATTTGTTGGGCTCACACTTTAAAATGTTTACAGATCATTCTACACTGAAGTATTTGGTTAATAAGCATGCCTTGGGAGGAAATATTTGCAGATGGTTACTGTTATTCTAGGAATATGACTTTGAGATCATTGTTAAACCAGGAAGATTGAATGCAGGACCTGATCATCTATCAATATTGGAAACGGGGGAAGAACCAACCGTCATAGAGAATAATCTCCCTAATGTGTAGTTATTTGAAATCAGAGTTGCGGATGACCATTTTGCAGATTTCATTCAGTTTTTACCACAGGGATGGCTCCGAGTATAATATACAACAAAAGAAATAATTAGTGGTTAAGGAAGTTGGCTTTTCATTAATAGCATGACAATTATATAAGATGCTACCATATGAAATATTGCGCATATATGTTCTTGAATATGAAAGATAGATGATTCTAGCAAAAACTCATGGTGGAACAATTGGTTACACTATGCAGGAAAAGCTAATGTGCAAAATATTTTGAGAGATGGATTATGGTGGCCTACACTACATAAAGACGCAAAGGAGTACTACAGTGGATGTGATATAATTCACAGAACAGGAAATCCTTCAAGAAGAGATGAGATGCCATTGGTACCACAAGTTACATTATATGCCTTTGATAAGTGGTCCATTGTTTTTTGGACCAATCAACCCACCTGGAAAGAGGACTGGTGTGAGGTACATAATTACAACAATTGATTATTTGACAAGATGGGATGAAGCACAACCAGTAAGGGAGTACAACGGAGAGACTACTACGAAGTTTATTTTTGAGTATATATTGTCTATATTTGGATTTCCTAAGATTTTGATGTGTGACCAAGGTTCACACTTCCTAAATAAGACTATTGAAGCATTGACTGAGGAGTTCCAAGTTTATCATCAAAAGAGTACCCCTTATCATTCTCATGAAAATGGAACAGTAGAAGCATTTAATAATATTTTGGAAAATGCACTTTATTAAGGTATGCAATGTGAATAAAGATGATTAGGACCTTAGAATACCTACAGTTTTATGGGCTTATAGGACCAGATGCACAAATTTGAGAGGCCAAACAACCTTAAAATTAGTTTATTAGCAAGAAGTTGTGATGCCCATGGAGTACATCATCCCTAGATTGAGGATTGCAAATTTTATAGACATGGTAAACCCTGACATAATGAAGGAAATAATTTTGTAGTTGATTTTATAGATTTATAGATGAATTTCATCAATAGGTACTGTTGTGGCCACCAACAACCCCCCTTCTTATTTAGTATTATTACTAATACTAAATAAATGGGGACCCTTAGTCAAAAAAATTTAAAAATGAATTAGTGCTTGTATTTTCCTTTTAATAAAACCTACCATCATAAACTTAGGAAAATATCTTTGAAAACTCTAAAAAGATTAAGTTTTATGATGAGGAAAGATAAAATCATTCCGAAAGAAATATCGCATCGCAGAAAGGATAATAGGATGCCTCCATACAAGCCAAAATCTAAGATCGCGAGATTGCGATGTGAAATTGCATAAGAATAAACAAACATTGCATCGCATGCCTTAAAAGCACACTTATGCTAAAAAACTGCAGAAAACGCCGATATGTGATAAAGCATATCGCAAAATCACACCTCACAGGAAACTGCTTAAACACAAAATATGTACATATTGCGATCATGCGATATTGCGATCTTGCGATATCGCGATATTGCGATAAAACGACAAAGTGATCTTACGATAGGACAACAGAAAGATCTTCTAATATTGTGATTATGCGATACAACAGTCTATGATATTGCAAATCAAATCGCAAAATCGCTCCATCACAGATTTTTCTGGCTCACTATTCAAGAAAAACTTCTTTTCATAATACGAGACCTGGTTATGTGCTTTAATGCTAATTAATGAAGTAGTTGCCAGTTGTTAAGGAAATATGATTTTGTGTTTATCGAAGAGCCAATTCACTTAATGTGGTGTAATTTTGCATGTCTTCGGCATTTAAATCTTTCCCGTCACTATTTCTTATCATTACTCTCACCTCACTTGTAAACTGCAGGAACGAAGAACAAAAGGTTATATAAAGCAGTATACAGGATACTATGGAGAAGAAAGGCAAGGCTCTGATGTCTGAAGACAAAGAAATGGCGCCCTTGTACACAAACACCGTATGCAACAGAGACATAGGTATTTCCACTTGGGAAGGCATTTATAATCTACTTGAGGAAGAGAACCCCAAGGTGATGGAATTTACGGCTACTGCAGGCTCACAGAATTCTTCTAAGGCATCAGTTGCAAATTTAGCATGTTCGTTCTTGCACCGGATAGTGGCAAGGCCCAAAATTCTCCCCTGCACAGATATGGTTAAATGGGTACTGAACAACACTGACATTAAGAACAGACAATTTAGGACTCAGGGTCAAGAGCTCTTGGAATCATTATTTTCACAAGATTTCAACTTTACATCCACTAAAAGAAAGCACGCAAGAGGCAAAAATCGCACCAAGGTAGTCCGAATCAAGAAACGGAGGCAGTTTCCGATGCGTGACTAGCGCCTAGCACTAATCGCGCATTGCTAGGTAAAAATTCTCGAAATGGAAAGCTTCTAGTTGCTCAGCTACCTGTAAGATCTAGAAATTCGGAAAAAGTATGTTAAAGATAAAAGGTAAATCTTGAATCTGAAAATCAATAGTAATGGTCAGAAATATCCTCAAAGTATTTTGTGAAACCACACAGCAAGTATATTACTCTCAAAAGTGTCATCAATTCTGCCGAAAAGATAGCGCCAGCTCTTGTTGATTCCATTTTTGCAGCACAGTTGAAGATTGAAGTCGGTCAGCTAACTCTTCTCAAACAAATGTTGAATGCTTGCGATGTTAAGGAGCAGATACAGAAATAGTTAGATGTTAGATTTAATTTTAGAAATAGTTTTGTTTTATTTTTTCCTAGAGAGAGGACGATCATTTAAACCGTATCCTATAATTTTTTAAATAAGTTATTTTTAGATGTAGTTAGTAGTATTTAAACCCTTCTCATGCATTTAGAGAAGGGTCCAGAAATTTATCAAAAACTTGTCCTCAGAACATGCACTTTTGCACCCTTCGAGGAGGTTTTGATGAATGAATGGAACAGGGTTTATTGATTTTTTCATTTGATATCTGCTACTGATTTTGCACTTCTGTACTCTTAGTGGATGTTGGATTAAGAAGATATAAATCGTTATCGCTTGAAGCTCATGAGTAGAACTAGTTATAAATGGTACTTCTATCTCTTAATTGTTTCTATTTCCTGTGTTAAAGTGATATTCAAGTTTTGTTGTTTATATATTAATGTGTGAATACCTGAGTTATCGTTTGGCACTTTTGTACGGTGATAGCTATTTATTTGTGCTTAATGTATGAATAGCTTATTGTGCGATATGTTTTTCACAACTGTTTTCTCTAACTTTTTATGTGAAGTGGTTCATCCATATTGAATTCTTTGCTTGTAATGGTTGAATAATCTTTATTACCGATTGTTATTTGAAATCATTTTAGATCACACAGAAGAAAGATTATACCTCGGGTTAGTATAGACTTAGATATTTCTGTTTATTAGAATACATTAGCATGTCATTAGATTAAAGTTAGAATTAGAGCATCTTAATTAGGAATTGTTAGATCAGAAATATCAAATTCTACACACACACACTTGAATTGGGAAATTGATCCCATATCCCCAGTCAGACCTGCTATACCAAATGGAAAAGGAGCTTCCAACCAAGGTCCGGATCGGGCGGGTATCCCACTTGTTGTAGACCCAATTTTCGGGGCTTCAACAAGTACAGAAAGCAAGAGAAAGGCCTATCATGATAGACATACTAAGGAAAAGAAGTTCTAAGTAGGAGACCTTGTTCTCCTCTATGACAGTAAGTTTGTAAAATTTCCAGGAAATTTCAAGATGGATTGGTTAGGCCCATACATTATCAAGCATATCACTAATGGAGGCACAGTTCAAATAGGAAAGGTAATTGAAGAATTGATTTGGGGAAGAGTAAATGGTAGTAGGTTGAAGCTACACAGGGACAACCTTGTCCCTACAACCTCGCTCTAAGGAAGAAAGGGGAAGAGTCTTAGTGCCACCTGCAGTTGAAAGTGGGCACTAGACTATAAAATACACTTCAAAAAGAGAGCTTCGACGTAGGAAGTTAGTTCGATACAGTCTCAATTATGTCAAAGTATATAGGATCTGTGATGTAAGAAGGGTTGTTCGCTACAATATGGGATGCATCGAAGTTCTTTGGAAAAACATGACCATTAAAAGGGAAAGTTAACGTTAAAACACACGGAAAATTGCATTTATGAGGACATGTTGGAAAGAGATAGGGATAGATATGTAGTTAATGAACACAATTTTAGCTAATGATGAGGTTAGAAACTCGAAACTTTTATAAAAAGCTAAGTCCCGCCAATATTTAACACGTTGCTGAATTGAGAATTTGAGTGTTTCTATTGTGAAGAAATTGCAGACAAATTTCCGCATGAACATCATGTCAACTGAAGAATTCATTTGTATATTCAACGAGAAGGGCTTAGCTGGAGTTATGGAAGCAACAGTTGAAGAAGTAGTTGGTGCGCCTACAACATCATCTGAGATGTCCATAGCAACATCAACTGCAACAACATCATCACAAAAATAGTGGAGATATCCAGGGAAGAAACCAACCAAGGAACAAAGAACAAAGAAGAAACAAGATAAGAAACCTGACGAACCTTAACAACAACCTGATTAAATTAGAAATAATGAGGAAGAAGAGGAGCACGTAGAGAAAATGGAAATAGATGGCGTCGCATTTCCATTACCTCTACCACAATACATTCCACCAAGAAAGCCAAATGCTAAACCAATGAAAGACTTAAAGGATGCGAAGTTTGGCACCTTCACACCCCTATTTTCAGAGAAAGTACTCTTTATAGGGGAAATACTTGGGAAAATTCCGTAGCTCAAGTTTGCAGACTACGAATTCAATGATAGGAAGAAATAGCCATAATTCGCACTAAACTGATACTTGAAAGAAGTAAACTACCCGAAGAGTGGTATGATGAGGTTAGAGCCACAACAATGGGAAAATGGATTGGCATAGTCAGGATTGATCAACATGTTGAATGTGCTGCACTTCTGTATAAGTCCGGGGAACATGGATGGTGTGCGATAGTTGCTTGTGCTGGTGCATGATTGTTGGGTTGTGTTATATTCTTTCCACGACTAGCCCATGTAGTTAACTGGGGGGTTAGAGGAGGGGTGGAGCCCCCCCTTCGTTGCGCCGATTGCACAGTGGGGGGATCAGAGAGGGGGCAGCAGCCCCCCTATCTAGGGGCTTTGAGGGGGCCAAGTAGCCTCCCTCTACAGGGTCTGTGGCAGCACCTCAGGGAATTTTTTTTTGGACCCTATATTAGGTTGGGCGGACCTACCTATGGTTTTGTGCATGGTTTTCGCACGTGGTTTTGGATGTGATGGTTTTTGGTCCATGGTTTTGGATGCGATGCTTTTCAGTCCATGGTATTAGATGCTTCAGCATGTATAAATATGTATTGTAACATTGAAAGGAACATAATGAAAAATCAAGCTAGTAGTCTCGGTTTTGGGATCTAGGGGAAAATATTTGTGTACATGTGTTTTATGTGTTATTCTCTCGCATTGTTTATTTTCTGTGTTTTAGAATTCGTATACAGGTAATTTTTGTATGGGGTTAAAACCTACATTTGGTATCAAAGTTGTTTTGGCTTCAAGGGGACGCCTTTGTTGCTGAGGGGTTTTACTCGAGCCTATGGTAGACCCTGTCCAGTGAGAGATCTACGGGATCAATTATAGTGCTGAAAGAAGATGACAAGCAGTGGAAAGATAGAGATCGAGAAATTTAATGGTCAAAGTTTTGAGTTATGGAAACTCAAGATGGAGGATCTGTTGGTAGATAAAGATCAGTGGATCACGATAGATCCGGGTACTAAACCAATGAGAGTGCCTGATGAAGAATGGAAGAAGTTGGATTGGAAGGCAAAGAGCATAATACGATTGTGTGTCTCAAATTCAGTATTTCTGAATGTATCAGGGCAAGCCATGACTAAGGATTTGTGGGACAAGTTAGGGACTGTGTTCCAATCTAAGTCTTTGGTGAATCAACTATTCCTATGGAAAAAGATGTATAACTTGAGGATGAAAGATGGAGACTCAATGACAGAGCATCTGAATACATTTAATACTATGGTAAGTATGTTATTGTATGTTGATATTAAAATTTTAGATGAAGATAAGTGCATTAGTTTGTTGTGTTCTCTACCAGATTCGTGGGATAGTATGGTTATTGCAATAGGTAGCAATGCAACTACCTTGCAGTTTGATAAAATAGTTTCATCCTTGCTGACGGAGGAGATGAGATGGAAAAATATGGAGAGCTTGAATGGTGATGCCTTGTCTATACGAGGATGGTCCTAGAATAGAAACAAAAATAAATCATTGAGTGGGAGATCTAAATCTAGAGGGAGATCTAAATCTCTAAGAAAACCTATAAAGGTCATTTGCTAGAAATGCATAAAGGAAGGGCACTACAAAAGGGATTGTAATTCTAAAGCTCCTAAAAAAGGAAAGGGATCTGATGATGCTCCTTCTATAGAGGTGAAAGCCACCTCAGATGAAGATGGGGATGTGTACTTGGCTTCTTCAAGTACACGTGTAGATCATGAGGCATCGTTGATTGACTCAGGTGGATCTTTTCACTTCACTCCCCATAGAGAGTGGTTCTGCAAGTATGAGAAATATGATGGTGGTGATGTCTTCTTAGGGGATGATAGGAAGGCTAGAATTGTTGGTTGCGGACAAGTAAAGTTGAAGTTGCAAGGTGGAAGGGTTAGAACACTTCCGGGTGTTCTGCATATTCCTGCATTGGCCATAAAACTAATTTCTATAAGCAAGTTAGATGATGTAGGTGTAAAAATAGTGTTCGAGAGGGATAACTGCAAGATGGTTCAACGAGCACTGGTATTGATTCGAGGAGTTTGAATTGGAACTTTGTACAAGCTACAAGGTAGCACTATTGCTTATGGGTGCAACAGTTCTGTGGTTCCTGAAAGTGGAGTAGAAAATCTAGTGATGTTTGGAGAGAAGACCATGTTGTGGCATCAAAGGCTTAGACATATTGGAGAGAATGGCCTTCGAATACTTCATGGTAAAGGTATGGTAGAAGGTATGAGTAATAGCTCTCTGGATTTTGATTTCTGTGAAAATTTTGTATATGGGAAGTAAAACTGCGTAAGTTTCCTCTCTGGTGGGAAGAGGGTGAAACAGATATTAGAGCTTGTGCACAGTGATGTGTTTGGACCTATGAAGTTTCCATCACTGGGTAAGTCTATGTACTATGTATCATTTATAGATGACTTCTCAAGGAATACATGGATATATTTCCTTAAGAAGAAATCTGAAGTCTTTAACAGGTTTAAAGAATTTAAGGCTCTAGTGGAAAACCAGATAGAGAAGAATATAAAGGTGTTTAGGTCAGATAACGGTGGATAGTTTTGCAATAAGGAAATTGAAGAATTCTGTAAGAAGTGTGGTATAGAACGGAAAAATGCTACTTCATACACACCTGAGCAAAATAGATTTGCAGAAAGAATGAACAAGACATTGATGGAAAGGGCAAGAAGCATACTTAGTTGTTCCAGGTTAGGACAAGAATTCTAGGCAGAGGTGGTGGAGATAGCATGTTACCTGGTCAACAGATCACCTTAATCAACATTGGAGGATAAGAATCCACAATAGCTATGGTCTGGTAAGAACCCCTCTCTTTCACATCTGAGGGTATTTGGATGTGATGCATATGTACATGTTCCAAAGGAGAAAATAACCAAGTTGGATAGTAAATCTGAAAAGTGCATCTGTATTGGGTATAAGGATGGTTTAAAGAGTTATAAGCTTTGGAACCTAGTAACAAGGAAGGTTGTGTACAACCGAGATGTGGTGTTCAGAGAGGTGAAATATGTTATTAAACATGAAGTCCCATTAAAGGAACCTAAGAAGATAGAGTTTGAGCTAAAGGAGGAAGAATCAGACTCTACAGCAGAGGAGGAATCAGAAGATGAAGAGCCACAAACTCCGGGTGTGAGAAGATAAGTTCGAGAAAGAAGGCAGTGAGAAAGGTATAGTCCATCTGATTTCTATTCAAATTTTTCTTTATCTATTACTGATTATGATCCCAGAAATTTGAAGGAAGTAGTAGATTCAGAGGATGGCAAACTCTAGAAAAAGGCCATGGTTGATGAAATGGCATCTTTGCACAAAAATGAGGCATGGGATCTGGTGGAGTTGCTGGCTGGAAGGAAACCCATTGGCAACAAATGGATGTTCAAGAAGAAGACAAATGCAGAAGGAAAGGTGGAGAAATACAAAGCTCAGTTGGTAGCAAAGGGTTATTCCCAGGTGTCGGGAATTGATTTTGGTGATATTTTTTCTCCTGTTTCCAAGGAAACTTCTATTAAATTACTTTTATCTGTTGTTGTTACTTTCGATTTTGAGGTAGAATAGATGGATGTGAAGACAACATTTCTTCACGGGGATTTGGAAGAGGAAATCTACATGAAGCAACCTGAAGGCTTTGCGGTGAAGGGTACGAAAGAACAAGTATGCAAGTTAAAGAAGTCTCTGTATGGGTTAAAACAGTCACTAAGGATGTGGTATCAGAAATTTGATACATTTATACGGGGACTTGGCTTCACCAGAAGAAAAGGAGATCACTGTGTGTATTTTAAATTAATTGGTGACCATGTTATTTATCTGGTCTTGTATGTGGATGATATGTTGCTGGTTGGAAATGACAAAGAAATTATCCAGGATTTGAAGAGCCAATTGTCCTCCAAATTCGACATGAAAGATCTCGGCGCTGCAAACTATATTTTGGGCATGGAAATTAAAAGAGGTCGGGAAAAGAGGAATCTCTAGTTAAACGAGAGGAAGTATGTCCAGACAATACTGCAGAGGTTTAATATGCAGGATAGTAAACTGGTGAAGGTTCCTATTCTTGTAGGTGTGAGGTTATCTGCTGAACAATGTCCCAAGGCACAAGAACAGGAAGAGGACATGTCCCGTGTTCCATATACAAGTGCAGTCGGTAGCCTGATGTATGCAATGGTCTGTACTAGACCAAACATTGCACATGCAGTGGAGTATTGAGCAGGTTTATGTCAAAACCAAGGAAGGAGCACTCGACAATAGTGAAGCAGGTTTCGAGGTATTTGAGTGGCACTAGTGATTATGGTTTGTGCTACCAAGGAAGACCAGGATTGGATAGAGTGTTGGATATTCGTGGCTTTGTTGATGCAGACTGGGCTAGAGATATGGATCAGAGAAGATCTACACGTGGGTATGTGTTTAACCTATTTAGAGGTGCAGTTAGTTGGATGAGTAAGAAACAATCTATAGTAGCACTATCAACTATGGAGGCAGAATACATGGAAGCCACTCATGCAAGCAAGGAAGCAGTTTGGTTGCAGAGATTGTGTTCAAGTATGGGGTTAGTACACGGAGCTATAAGGATAGACTGCGACAGCGAAAGTGCAATTTTCTTGGCAAAGAACCTTGCTTATCATTCAAAGACAAAGCACATTGATGTTCAGTATCACTTTGTGAGGGATATGATAGAAGACAAAAATGTGTTGCTGGTAAAGGTGTACACTTTGAAGAATACTGCAGATGCATTGACAAAATCTGTGAGCTTTGAGAAGTTCTCTTGGTGTAGAGAAACAATGGGCGTTTTAGGGTTGGAAAAATGACTAAGATCTCCTGTGGCCCATTGTGGAAAGAAAACAACAAGTGGGAGATTGTTGGGTTGTGTTATATTCTCTCCACGACTAACCTACGTAGTGAACTGGGGGGTTAGAGGGGGGCAGAGCCCTCCCTTCGTTGCGCCGATTGCACAGCAGGGAGGTCACAAGCGGGGCGGTATCCCCCCCTGTGCGGGGGGTTTGAGGGGGGTGGGTTGTGCCCCTCTATGGGGTCCCCGGGAAATGTTTTTTTGGACCCTATCTTAGGTTGGGCGAACCTACCTATGGTTTTGGACGCGATGGTTTTCGGTGCATGTTATTGGATGCTTCGGCATGTATAAATATGTATTGTAACATTGAAAGGAATATAATGAAAAATCAAGCTCATAGTCCTGGTTTTGGGATCGAGTCTGTGATTTAGAATTCGTATGCAGGTAATTTCTATACGGGGTTAAAACCTACAGGATAGGTTTTGGCCCACACAGATAGCCAACCATTTGTGATCTTGTCTCTTTTGTTTGATAGAAATTTGGTGAAGTTAACTTACACATGCTAATAATGTTGTAAACAATTAAGCTAAGATAAAATTTAATTAACACTTCACAAATTGTTATAATGTTAAAGGAAGAATCACCTTATTATGCATGCCCACATTTTTCAACATGGTATCAGAGGAATGGTTTCAGTAGTCAAAATAAGGGCAGAGAAGAGACATTCAAGAATCCATACATCAAAGCAAGTGAAGATCTACATGGAAGAATCAAACACTAGTCATGATCAAACCCTAGATTAGATATCAATATGCAGTAGCAAGAGGTTTAGATACCAACAATATTCATATCTCAACAACAATTTTGGCAAGATCACCTACAACTCAGTTTCGATCCTTGTGTAGATATCATATCTAAGAATGTATATGAACGATACTCAAATCATAAACTATTCTATGGATCATGGTAAGCAACTTCAATTCAATATGTATCCTAAATTTGTTGGAGAGAAATCTAAGGATCTTGGCCAACATATATCTACTTCAACTGCTACCAACATGTTCTACGTGAAGACTGCATATTCACAATCAAGTATGTTCCTTTTCATAATCAAATTTTGTTTAATTACTTCATCATTGCAAGAAGACCTACATTTTGGATGGGTCATTAAGGGTCTTGCATGGAATAAGAAGGATTATCAATATCCTTAGAGAATTCAATACATCAAGGCTTCCTTTGAAGCCATAAGCACTCGTAATGTTCTATAAGGCAAGAAAGGAAACATAAGTAGAATGCATGAAATATTAGAGGATATACTATCTAAAAATCAGTAAAGAAGAGTGAAGAGATATCTTCATGAGATCCGAGTCACGAGATCTGAGAAAAAAGATGAGAAAATAAATCATCATCGACATTGATGGTGATAAGGAAGGTAACAAATAATCATGAATAAGAAGGTTACCTCGATTAAAAATTTGTGCTCTCTATGTTAAATAGAGAAAGAAAAAAGACTTAATAAGAAAATGAAAGGTTGACAAGATGGAAAGGTTATCTCAC
>APFE031070146.1:0-12640 GCA_000404065.3 Pinus taeda
ACGATCGCCAGCCCCCCGGATTGTGATGCTTCTTTTACCCTTGCTCTGGTGAGATACGTCCTTGAAGATTGAGGATTGGAGAGGGAGCTACTTGTTTCCACCTGCTTAGCTGGGGAGTTTCTTTTTTCCACCTTTGGTTTTGGATTCCTTATGGGTGGCTAAATGGTGCTATGGGAAACTGGAGTTTCCTGCTCTTCCTTCGATGTTTCCTACTATGGAGCATTAATGGAAGGAGTGGGGTTGTGACTTACGCTTTTATACTCAATGAGTCTTTCTTCCAATTCTGATGTTCTGTCTTTAAGCTTTTTGTTTATTTCTATGATCTTTGCGTCTACTTTGGCCTGTGATTTGTAGAGCTCTGCCTCCTCCTTGTCTAGGTCCTCCATTTTCCTTTTCCCCTTCTGATCATGGTTGAGGGCATCCGCCCCGAAGTCTGAGGTACTCATTACCAGATTTGTGCCACCCCCCCATTTAAGTGTGCTTGCTGTATGGGCAGGTTATCTTTAGGTGTCAATGGGAGTGGCAAAGTGTGCAGTGGAACAATTTTTCTAGTCTAAAGATTGCATGAAGTGGTGCTACCCAGCTTCGATCATAATAACATCAGGTAAACCTTGAGAAATGTCCATCTCCACGCATTTCGTTGCCACCGATGTGTTTGTCTTTAGATCTGTGACAGGGTCTGTTTCGAGATATGTTCAGAGTGTATCCCAATAATCTTGAAAATGGCAGGTTCCCGGAACTCCAGAGGAAGGTAGGGCATCTTTACCCACAACACCATTGTATGAATGCACTCCCAGATAGGATAAAACCCGAATGCCATCTGAAAATAGTAAGGGTCGCCATCCCCTAGACCCATGGGCCATCTATAGCAATCTTTTGGCGATCCTCTGCCGAGTGGAATACAATGTTGATTTTTGGTAGCATCGAATGTGCTCTAAGCCTCAAAATTTGCAGGGAGGCTTGGACACATGTGTTCCACAATACCCACAAATCGTTTTGGGAAATTCCACCCGGAGACATTTTTATTAAAATAATTATTTCTTTTTAATGGGTGCCTAAGTCTAAACATAGGAAATTAAAATAATTAAAGGGTATTAATCAAACTGTGGGTGAAGCTTCTAGAAGAAGATGAGAATCAAGCCAAAATGATCTGTGCCATTGATTAGAATCTAATCTGGGCCGTTGGTTCTCAACTAGAGGATTATAAGAGGAGGCTTGATGGGCATTTGGAGGGACATCGAGTATGAGATCAAAGATCGAATTTCTGAAGAGAGTAGCGCAACAGTTTCCAGAGAGAGATTCGAATTGATTTCTTGCAGTGAGAGAGGGCAGGGATAGTAGACTAAAGGAAGTTTTCTTAATTCGAGGAGTGCATAACAGAGAGACATCGTACTCCATAGAGAGGTTGACGCAGTGCAGAGAGGCAACACAGAGCTTCAGAGGGAGATCCGTATTTGCTGAGGAGAAGTTGAGTTTCAGAGGTAGGAGCAAGAGTGGGAGCTTGAAGAGCTAGAAGATCGATTTCCCAGAGCAGCAACTGATCAACAACAGGAGAGAGAGATACTAGTCCTAGCCAGTTGACGCAGAATTGCGCAGGCTGATGTAGAGGTAGCAAGGGGTAGCTCATCTCGAGCTAAGGTCAGTGTCAGATCACCAGTGGAAGTGAGAATTTTCTCAGTAGACGTTTGTCAACTATTTTCTTGCATGGATTGCTAGTTTTGAAGCATCCATAGATTTGTACTTAGATTACTACTGCTTAATAATACAAACCCTCAATTGCTGCACTGGTTTTCCCACACTAGGTTTTTCCGAGGACATTTGTCCAAAAATAACTGTGTAGATGTGTGTGATGATTATTTCTCTCTTGTGATGTATTTAGTTTCTGCAGTTTTTATTTGTGTAGGCTGCATTGTATTTAATTTGAATATTTGTCGTAGCACACAAGAAGTAAATTGTTTAATCAAATTAACAATTAGAAGAATTAACATCAGTTGCTGTAGTAGGAATCGGGTAACCAATTTTTCACATACAAAGGTATTGTATTCTCTAGCATCGACATGCACCAGTGGTGTGTACCCCAATAGGGGCTCCCAAGTTTGTTTGGCCCATTTCTGAAGCCAAGATATGGGTGTTATGAAGAGTGCTTCTTCCTCCCTTCCTTAGGGAGCCAAGGTTCAAACTGGGAGCCGCAGGAGACCCATGGAAGTACATCATCTCTAGCATAAGTAGAGATGGAAGACTTTATAGGTGAAGACTGCAGAGACCTCATTCATTAGATAACCCGGAAATGAAAAGACATAACACTAGTAGTGGGAGACCTGATAAAAAATGGTATTGCCAACATGTGGAAAGACCCACGATCTACATTGCTTACATCTAGGGATAAAGAGAAAAATATATTTTATCAGATTCTAACTAAGGGCAAAGCAAAGGTTCTGGAAGATTACCCAGTCCCCGAAGAAGAGACTCTTGAGGAGCACATAGTGTTCAAGTCCAGGTTGGAAGCAAGTGTGACTTCCTTTGCTCTTATGTGTGATGGGAATAAAATCACTTGAGAGGTGCCACTGATGGAAGCTTAATATCACATAGAATGTGAAGATTGAGGTGAATAATCTTTGGGAAGGACTAAAAAAGGCGGATTTGCTCAAATCTCCCTAGAAAGGACTTCTTCTTGAATGGATCGGGCATCCAAAATGTAAGGAAGTTGGCTTTTCAAAGATGTGAAATCAATGCTTGACTAAATCCATCTTATTATTTGTGCTTTAGGAACACAATATGGTAATCGATTGGTTGGGTGGATGGGAGATCGTTGGGATAGGACAGGGATCTTGATCGATAGTTGCTCTAGAGCTGCACCACTTAATAACATAAATCAAGGGTTATGCACTGCTTATTCCATGAGAGGAGAGGAGACTGGATAGAAGCACAAAGAGCTATGGATCGCTATGGGTAGCTGAGGTTACTCAACGATTTTTTCGAAAGACCAATCACGAGTAAATACTAGAAGTTACAAAGACATACTTTCCTTTTCTCGAGGGGCTCTCATCGCTCAACGACATCCCCCCTCTCGTGAACTGGCTACTAAAATAGGCAGCTGACTATGTGAGATCAATGCTAGCATGCCCTAAGAGACGTACATGGGCAAGGCTCCTGCGAAATCTATCCCCACATAAAAAACAAAACAAGGCTCTCCTTTACGGAGTTAGTCTTGACCCGCCTATGAATAAGAACACATGAGGTCATGAGTCTCCTACAGAAAGTCTGGGCATGAAATAAATTACTTATGAGTTATCTGTGTATGAAGGTCTAGGTATGAATGTTCGAGGTATGAAGTCCCCTACGGTGTTGTCCCCACTTGTTAAAGAAAATCAAGAGGAAGTCAATTGAACTCTGGTAGGTCATGTCTCGATCTCCCCAATAACACTAGTATAAAGGACTACCCGAATGTGAAAGGTCTTGGTTCAGTATATTAAACCCACCAAACTATAGAAAGGGCCTCTACTCGAGCGATTAGCTGAGCGTGGCCCACCTAGATAATATCCTTTCCTGGCATCCACCACCGTAAAGATAAGATAAGGAGGTGCTTCTAACTACCTACCTCGCCGTCAAATAAATATCAAATAAAGGGTTGTAGGTCATAGGTTTACCATAGCTTTATCTATCATCACAGCTAGCACCCCATCCTTCGAGGTTGTAGTCTTATGCTTCAGATCATAAAATCCATCGTTAATCATTCATTGGTCAGATCACATTTAGGTGGCTAGGAAGGGACAACCCGAAGACAGAACCTGAACCTACCTTTGTTCCTTCAACCTTTGGAAAAACAGGTGTCAGCTCAGGTATTTGTGATAGGAAGGAGGTATATGCACTTAACTCGGGAAGGGGTTACAATTATAGGTTTCCAATGGCCAAGAAAACAGGTCGGGTAGGGCTCACCCCTTCCGAATGTTTCAACATTGCCAAAACTTAATGTATTCCACCTTACGATAGCTTATCAAGCAACCCAAGAACTTAGATCGACCTATCTCTTGCCAGATACCCATTGCAAACTGGAAATAATTAACGTAATTGGGATGGCTGGGTTGGCTTACTTACTGGCTTGCTTCACAACTTGGATCAAAGAGGGATCGATGGATGTACGATTTTGAACTTTGATAGGATTGAGTGGGGCTTCTTCAGTTAGTGATTTACCAACTACCAGGTGTGGCAAGCCAACGGACGAATCATTTAGCGGTTTAGGTGCACCAAGAGATAACATGTATCTGCTTGTTGGATTCTTAAGCTGTTGACCAGTATATGTTGAAATAGTGTCGTTTGTGAAGAAGGTGGACCGAGAGAGGTTATTTAGTTTGCTTGTTGGTTGAAAGCACTTGATGAAATTTTTGGTGATTGATCAATATAACACTTGCCTCCTCAAGTGGTGGGAAGGAATGATAACACTTGCCTGAGTCAAGGGATCGCTACAACTTAATGAAATTATATGCATTCCCTAGCATACCGAGATCAGAAAAGATAACAAGTTCGCTTTCAACAGATTTGGAAAAACCTTATTACCCGCAGGTTTCATGCAATATAATTGACGTTTTGGGGGAGACAATAAAAATCTATCCTCAGCCACTCAAACTGGATTTTATTCTCTATGAACCATACACTTTTAGATCGTTTCTCTATATTAACCAAGTTTCCAAGCATTGCTACCAATACGCATTCGTAGTCATCGTCTTCCAGAACCCTCCATTATGCCTTCTAGAATCAATTAGAAAAACCCATTTGCGCTCAATTTATGGGATCACTTCGTGTTTGAGGTTTGTAGCTCAAGAGCCAATTGGGGAAAATAGTCCACAAAGTGTTAGGTTGTGTTCACTTTCGCTATGCTCAGCTCAGGGTTTGAGGTACGGTAAGTGACTCTTATACCTATGAAGGACAAGACATACCAGACCTATTAG
Source organism: Pinus taeda (assembly GCA_000404065.3). Lineage (NCBI taxonomy): Eukaryota > Viridiplantae > Streptophyta > Pinopsida > Pinales > Pinaceae > Pinus > Pinus taeda. The sequence continues at coordinate 4,947 of APFE031070146.1, forward strand.
GATGGTAAATTCAGGAATAAAAGGTGGTGTATGCCTTGGGATGATAGAGAGTGCTTGCTATTGAGGTGGTAAATTCAAGAATAAAAGGTGGCGTTGCCTACTGGAAGTGGTAAATTCATGAGAGTAAAGGTGGCATATTTAAGAGTTGCTGGTTAATTACGCCATTACCAACATGGCCTTGTATAAGTGGGAAATTCAAGAGTGAAAACCTGGCGTATGGGGATGGTAAATTCTCCTATAATAACCTGGCTCCTACCCTCCATCCACTGATACCAGAGTGGAGTATCGGTCAGCAAGGAAGTGTGTTGTATTAGTAAGAAAGGAAGTGTGTTGTATTAGTAAGAAAGGAAATCTATTGTATACTCTTGCTTGCCTACCCTCAATTATAAGTGACATGTATTTATAAACTTTTCAGAACGATTTCAACTTTCTCTCTCTAAAGCTGCTTTCCCTAGCTAAATCCATAGGTCAAGATCCAGCTAGCCCAGCTAGGACATCTTCTTTTTCAACATGTTCCCAACCAACAAGATTAACAATCCTATCTTTGCAATCCCCCCACTTTAGGTAACTTAGAAACTTTAGTAGGTTAGGTATGAACCTCAGGAAGGTCCAATAGGTCTTGCCTTTCATACGCTACCTTTTCACTAACAAATTGTCTAGGTCGGTAATGAAAGAAACAATATATACATACCCTTAACAACAGGAATCAATTGTGTTGGCCTCACTCGCTCGCTCTGTTTCAAGGGCGCATAAATACATTTATTTAACTAGCAAAGCTCCTACAGGAAAATAAGAAAATGAGAATCTAGCCGACATCTTCTTTGGCGGCTCCCTGTCCTCTATTTTTTAGGGTCCCTAAGTGGGCCCCACATCTAGCTAGTTAAACCCCAGAGTAATAAGGAGAAAATATAGCAAGCTCGTAATCTCGCTTCCAGGTTATCACTTTTTGGTTGACTAGTCAACAAGCAATCGTAACAATCGTAGGTAATCCAACCATTCCTCCTAGCCATGTGAAACGTCATCAAATGACACTCTGTGCCTTCACTAAAACGTCACTTTGGATGTTCAGTTGGGGATAGGCCTAAAAAAGATAAAAAAGAGTGTTTCCTCTCCTTTTAATCGAGAAAACTTCACATTTCCTCTCCTGGGGGTCGAGCAAACTCAACATTTCCTGTCCTTAACAGTTTAGCCCGCTTAACGCTTCCCTCCTAGGGGTCGAGAAAACTCAAGATTTCCTCTTCTTTTAGTCGAGAAAACTTAACATTTCCTCTCTTGGGGTTCCAACAAACTCAACATTTCGTCTCCTTTTAGTCGAGCCAACTTAACATTTTCAGCGGGCGAAAATGGCCATAGAATTTTTTTGATCACCATAGCCTTGAGCTATCCATGCGATGAACCATAAAGTTGGGGAGAATAAAATTCTCTCTCTACCTATATGTTTCGTACCTCATCCCCGTTAGGGCATTCAATCAGCTGGCATTAAATTAATGGGTAAAACATCTCTCTCTGTCCTTGCCTATTTCGTTTGTGTGCGGTAGCTCAAACTACTTCATTCAAGAAATAGCGATAACTTAAACTAAGCAGGACCATTCATTAAAGGCAAGCAATCATCAAAATCCTCCTACCTAGTTTAGCCAGTAATTCCCTTGCCCTGCCTATACTCTAGCACATTATTTTCTGTAGTATGTCTATCTATTCATGTATAAAAAATCAAATAGAAAATGATTCGTAAGGTTTGCATGCACCACGTATATTGTTGTGAAGTTAAGAATGGTAGGTAATGGGTTTGGGTCTCAGGGAAGGTCTAATGGGTGGTTCGATCGGTGGGTCGTCTAATTCGAGCAAAGCATTAGTCGAAGTCAGAAGGCTAAATAAGCAGTGAAGGTCGAGTGAAAGAAGCATTCAAGGTCTAAGTTGAAAGGTGGGGCACAAACAATCTAGGTAGGGGTTGTAAACTTCCCCCAAATATGTTTAGGTAGGCAAGTGAAAATGGGTGGTACGAAACGAAAGTTCCATTTGTGTGGTTGTTGGCATGGTTGGGTCCGTTGGTTCGTCATAGTTCGGTGTCTGGCCTCAGTTATATGAAGCGTGTATACCCTGCCTGTTTCGTGTTCAGCGTGCTGCACGTCCATCGATATCTTAGCATCTACCAAAGACCTGTGCGCTTTCTAGGCATCTCCTGAATCCTTAATCCGTCAATTTCAATCCCTAATACTTGCGCCAACGTCTTGTTATAAAGAGTAAATCTGTCCACGTCTCCCCTGTGGAGTTGGGTCGGAGGGTCCTAAAAAGGTAGGTGAGGTGTTTGGCTGGCCTCCCAATAAGTATAGGTGGGTTGGTGAGTCCTAAATAGGTAGGGTAGGTTCCTTTGCCCCAAGGCATGGAGTGAGTCTCAATCTTGTCCGAAACATAAAGCAAATAGTCATTCGATATCTGTTTTGTTGTTAGCTTTGTAACTAATGTTGCTGGCTTCCACTGAGTCAATAAAAGCCTCTCTTTCCACTCTATTTGCCTTTGCTCCTGCTACGGGTTTCACTTAAACTTTGACTTGGTCAACTCAATCAACTGGTGTTGGAATTGCTTAGTGAGCGACTGGTAAATTAACTAGTTTTAACTTGGCGTTGTGAGAATGCTTAATTGACTGTTGAACTTGACAACTTAAATTAGTCAATTTGTTAGTGAGGGGGTGGCGTATCCAAATGATAGAGAATGCGAACGAGGCTAGAGACGGTAAATTTTAGAGTGATAACCTAGCGTATAAGTGGGAAATTAAGGAGTGGGAAGGTGGCCTATGCAGGATGGGAATTTGGGTAGTGAGAAAGGACTATTTCAAATGCTCCTGGGACGGGCTCCTTCTTGGGCTTCAAGTTATTCTCACAATGCTCCAGGGCTTAAGAGAATCCCTATTCTCACAAAGCTCAAAGTTCCTGGGACAGACTATGAAAATCAAATGCTTACCCCTGGGACAAACAAGGTAGGCAGGCATACAAAGGTCTAAAAAGTTTTTGGTAGGCATCAAAAGGTATAGCTATGATCTAATCTTAATTCCAACTATCTATTATATCTCTTCTATTTATAGCTCGCATCTTTCTTTATACTCATCACTCTGGGCCTCTTCTCTTACACCTATCATCTAAGCAGGCCCCTATCTCCGTTTTGCTATCAAATGGAACATAGTTTGTACCCTCATGAGTCGTCTAATTCGGTGGGTTGTCTAATTCGAGCAAAGCATAAGTCGAAGTCAAAAGGCTAAATAAGTAATAAAGTTCGAGTGAAAGAAGCATTCAAGGTCTAAGTCGAAAGGTGGGGCACAAACAATCTAAGTAGGGGTTGTAAACTTTCCCCCAAATATGGTTATGTAGGCAAGTGAAAATGGGTGGTATGGAACAAAAGTTTAATCTATGTGGTTAGTGGCATGGTTGGGTCCGTTGGTTTGTCATAGTTTGTTGTTTAGCCTCTGTTATATGGAGCGTACATACCCTGCTTTTTTCGTGTTTGGCCTGCTGTACGTCCATCTCTAGCTTAGCATCTACCGAAGACTTGTGCACTTTCTAGGCATCTCCCAAATCCTTAATTTGTCAATTTCAATCCCTAGGCATAAAGAGTAAATCTATCCACGTCTCCCCTGCGGAGTTGGGTTGGAGGGTCCTAAAAAGGTAGGTGAGGTGTTTGGCTGGCCCCTCAATAAGTTCAGGTGGGTCTGCGAGTCCTAAATAGGTAGGGCAGGTTCCTTTGCCCCAAGGCGCAGAGTGTGTCTCAACCTTGTCCGAAAAGTAAATCAAACAGTCGTTCGATGTCTGCTCTGCGGTTAGCTTTGTAACTAATGTTGCTTGCTTCCACTAAGTCAATAGCAACCTCTCTTTCCGCTCTATCTACCTTTGCTCCTGCTATGAGTTTCACCTAAACTTTGACTTGGCCAACTCAATCAACTGGTGCTGGAACTGCTTAGTGAGCGACAGTAAATTAACTAGTTTTAACCTCGCGTTGCAAGAATGCTTAATTGACTGTTGAACTTGGCAACCTAAACTGGTCAATTCTCTAGTGAGAGGGTGGCGTATCCAAATGATAGAGAATGTGAACATGGTTAGAGACGATAAATTTTAGAGTGACAACTTGGCGTATAAGTGGGAAATTAAAGAGTGGGAAGGTGGCCTATGCAAGATGGGAATTTGGGTAGTGAGAAGTGACTATTTCAAATGCTCCTGGGACAGGCTCCTTCCTGGGCTTCAGGTTATTCTCACGATACTCCAAGGCTTAAGGGAATCCCTATTCTCACAAAGCTCAAAGTTCCTGGGACAAACTATGAAAATCAAATGGTTACCCCTGGGACAAACAAGGTAGGCCGGCATACAAAGGTCTAAAAAGCTGCTGGTAGTCATAAAAAGGTATAGCTATGATCTAATCTTAATTCTAGCTATCTATTATAGCTCTTCTAATTCTAGCTCGCATCTTTCTTTATACTCATCACTCCATGCCTCTTCTCTTACCCCTATCATCTAAGTAGGCCCCTATCTCCGTTCTGCTATGAAATGGAACATAGCTTGTACCCTCATGAGTCGGGTAGGCTCAACCAACTGCCTCCTAGATAGTATTTCTTGCTTGTCCCTTATCCTCACTTGCCGGAGAGGCTCAACTATTGCACGTATACTACAAACTATGGTCACTAAGAGACTAATTCAACTATTATAACTAATATTACAAATAGATCTTTGATGACTAATAGAACTATGATGCTACAATACTAATAGGGGGAAATCAACTAATGGTCAACTAATTGAAGTCACACATACACGCACAGAGGAAAGAACTACCCAAATAATTCTCATGTCAATCTCAACCATAGGAAATGACCGAAACAACCCAACAATGACCTCGTTGTTGGGATTGTAGTGGCTCTCTCGCCAGAGTGTGGGTGCGAACATTACCTCCTCTTTAGAGAAATGCCATAATTCATCAATTTTGCCTAATAAAATCTCGAGTTCGAGCCCTGGATGTTGGAATCTTACAAGGACCCCCAAAACACGAGGGCTTGCCTTATACAAAACCACATTTCACAATGTTTTTAACGCCTATGCCCCTCGACTTTCCAATTCAAGGGCCAGACCCAAGAAGGAGGGAATTAGGAAATTGATTTATCTCACCATTACAAAATGCGAGTTCAAGAACCCCTAGATTGGATCTCATACCTGCCGGAACCCCCAAACCTCCGTGCCTTATGAAAATGTGTTGTTGAGGAATGCTTTTAGGATTGACCGAAACAACTTCTTGAGCAAACCCCCCCAGTCTTTGATTGTTGGATTGTTTTAACCGCTCTGATTGAGTAAATACAACTAGACAATAAGGAAGGTGCCAACCTTACATAAATGAAATCATCTATTTGGTTTAAGCAAAAAGAGAGTTAGGGAACTAGATGGATCATGCTACCTAGGAACCCCAAACAACACTTTGTGCCTTATTTAAATGCACATTTAGCGAGGCTTTTGAATTGACCTAGACCAATACCAATGGATGGAAGGAATCACCTGAACTATAGGTACGAAGTCGAGTTCCCTAAAGCAACATTAGAGTTCTTGAACCCAGAGTCATAATTACCCTTCCGAACCCCTAAACACCGTATTTTATTTATCAAAATCATACTTGGCGAAGGTTTTTAGGATCGACCGAAACCACCCAACCTGGTGCTTATGATAAAGGGTTAAAAGGCATGCTAGCTATCCTAGGGAAACATTATAAAAGTTAATAACTTGTTAAATAGAAAATATACTTTTAGTACCCAGATGAAATGATACCCTCATACTCACAAAAAGAGCAATTTGATAAGAAAAGACTGGCGAATGAGGTTGTTTTCTATAACCAGGAGTCAGAGCAAGTTTCAAAGCTGAGTATCCAAGCCCAACCAATCCGGTGAGCCCAATTGAACAACCCAAGCAAGTCCCCACCCAAGGAGAACTCTGTGATTTATAGCGACAAGTGAGGTGGAGGTCAAAGGTTGAGGTATAGATTAGAGGAAGATATCTAGGTCTATGGTTCCTTTGTGGAGGATCAAGGTGGAGGTGTTGGGTTGTGATGTGGTGGAGGTTCGAGGTATGGCTGCTATGGCTAGGTCTCTAAGCTAGTTTTAATTCGTCTGTGTCTGTGTCCGCGTCCATCTGAGAAGATTGTCCATTTGTGTTCCCCTCTAAGAAGACAGGCTACTGGTGTACCCTTGTCAGAGGACTAATAATTCCCCTCTGGCCGCTCCTTTCGGCCAGCCTCATCAGAAGATAAATTAGTTCAAAATCCAAATCAATTTGTTTAACTCAATGTATCTTCTAGTAAGTAACAACCATATCTTCTCATTGTGTTAGGTGGGTAAAATGAACTATTTCTTAATGGATGTGGTCTATTGTAATCCACCACTATCACAACCACCCCCTATAAGAATGTGTACTGTAGTTCATCCGTTTCCCCATCTCAAAGACATGACCTGGCTGCACTCCTTACTTCCGGGGTGCAAGTATAATAAAGCAAGCAATCAACTTGTTCTTGACTCTTGGCATCGACTCCTGGACTACTTGGTTGGCAAGGACACCACATACTATGCCCGTGGTATTGGAAACTGCTGGTAACTTATAGCATCCTGGGCACATGGGAAAGAAAACAGGTAACACATGTAGAATCACTTCCATCCTGTGCATGTCAGACTGGTAACGTTGGACCTATAGCTGGTAACACACATAGAATCAAACCTTACTGGCATAGTGGATTAGAACTGTTCAAACATGTTGAATCACCTCCTCACTGACTCACCTCAGTAACCCATACTGTCCCATGGCTTCTTCCCATCCCGTGCATATTCAGAGCTATGTGGGTGTCCCTATGGTGACTGGCGAGTAATGAGTGTATCAAGCACCCCATATAAAGCAAGGAGTATCCAACGCAATCTGGTATTTATATTAGCCAAGTCAATTAGCCCATTCAATTGTACCAGTTTATTAGCGCAGAGTATCAAAGCGAAGTATTCAAGCTAAGCAGTCGATCCAAGCAACTGAGTATTATCAAATCCAAGTTGAGTAGTGCACCATCCCATTATGACTATCCTGCATTTGAGTATCCCAGCCGATCCGGTATCAAAGCCAAGTAACACACCTAGACGCCTGTACTTTAGCTATTGTATTGTCTATGCTGCTATTATGTAACTTGTTCGTATCTCTCATTCTGTGTGTGTATGTGATGTGTGTATCCCTTATCTGCCTTTGTAGGGAGTATGCGTCTATGTAGGAGTATTCCCATTGAGTAGTTGTAGTCCCCCTCCCATGTGTTCTGTATTAGTGCCTCATCATGTGTGTCCTCTGGCCACTCCTTCCGACCAAGCTCATCATCCAGACTCATCAGTTCTCAATCCGTTCCAATCTGTTTAACTCAATGGATCTGAATGATTACTCAACGTGTAACCTAACCTCATCGGTAACCTAACCTTAATGTGTAACCTACCTCCATGTGTATCTGTAGTAGTAGCCTCCTCAAATAGTCCCCATTGAGTAGCTCTAAGTGTCAATGACAACTATTGGCAGTTGATTGAAAGCGAACCAGTTCAGAATGAGTAGTGGGTGGACCACGAACCAGTTGAAGGAGCAGGAAAAAATGAGTTGGGCAACGACGAACTAGTTGAAGGAGAGAATGAGTGGTTACAGTGAGTGGGTGAGCAATTCCAA
>APFE031070150.1:0-21123 GCA_000404065.3 Pinus taeda
GCTTATGATTTAAGACAATTGAATAACATTTTGTTTACTAATTTTTATTATCAATAATTTTTATATATCACCATGCTTCTCAAATTTATGCCTTACAAAGTATAATTCAAATGTTTTAATATCATCTTTTAGTTAATCATACTTGTAAAACTCTCCATTTAGCTTCTTGATAGTCAATGTAACACCACCTAGAAAGTGATACGACCAGTCCAATATAAATCTGTTTGAAAGCACTCCAAGAATTTTAATAAATGTTATTGGAGTCGTCTTATCACTTTCTAGGTGGTGTTACATTAAAGCTAAATGGAGAGTTTTCCAAATATGATTAATGAAAAGCTAATCTTAAAACATTTGAATTATACTTTTATACACTGAAAATGTACATCCTAGGGAGCCTTTACTAATGTCTTTGACTCAATGAAAATAAAATCATGGCCTATAAACATCTTCCGGATGAAGTATATAAATCAGAAGTTAATTATTTTATTATTGGGAAATTAACTAGTAATTTCACCAAATGTTGAAAAGAAAATGTTGTAAGGCATAAAATTGAGAAGCATCATGATATATAAAAAATTATTGACAATAAAAATTAGTAAACAAAATGTTATTCAATTGTATTAAATCATAAGCATCACTTTCATGTGAGATATTAAATGCTTGAAATTGTCCATTGCCAATGGCATATATTTGAAGTGACAATTCATGAAGTCCAAGAATTCCCACTCAACATCAAGGCTTGGACTCCATGAAGCTTCCTCTAGAGGCATCCTTGAATGCGAAGAGAAAAGGATTTGCCCCCTCCTTAAGATGAAGATCAACACATTTATGAGAATGATAAAAACTTGCAAAATGTAAACCTGAATACCTATATGTCTCATCAAATCAAAAGGCTAAAACTTCTCATGAAATCAAGCTCACAAACAAGAAAAATGTAAAACTCCTTTTTCTAACTTCAAAAAGTCTTCAGTCTCCATTGAACCATTTCAGTTACAAAAAACTAACTATTAAAGTTGTATTAAGTCTTTAACACATGAATAAAGATAAAGGGAACATAAATAAAATTGTAAGGAGACATCATGAATACATTAGTAACAGGTATCTCTTTCACATTGGACGCTGAATCTGAACTATTTATATGCTTGAGGTACTTTTTCTAAACCATTTCCCAAGTTGAATTTGTGGCTCGCCCAAATTCTTGTCCATTAGAAGGGAATTGTGAGGAAGACTCTACCTAGAAATTTTGTGGAGCTTATGCAACAATTTGTGAGAATGAATTTGGAGTTGGAGGATTTTCAGTATGAGAAACAGGTTGCAAAGAAGATGTATGTTTGGAAATAGACAAATTTCCTCAAAGCATTGAATGAATCTCAAATGATTTCTAATTTGTCAGAAGTGGTGTTCAAAGTCTTTGAATATAAAAAGTACAGTCATATGTTTGCAATTGTGCAACCATAGAGCAATTTAACATAAGATCCAAGTAGACATCCTAAATTTACATTTGGAAGTCCATGAAATACGAAAATAGTGATCTATCAAAAAGTCAAAAGAAAATCCACACTTTTCCAGATTTATTCCAAAATCAAAGGAATTTTTTGTAAAAAAAAATTCCTATTTTGCGGAATTAGCTATGCTATGTTGCTATGACAGAATGGTGGGGCAACTAGAAGTAATGGATATTAGTAGTAAAATTCCTCTTTACATTAGGAAATCAAATATTCGCACCACATTGCAGGCGTTTTACTTACATAAAGTTTCCAAGTTCATTTGTTGGGATTGTTAATGTTTTTAATTAGAAGGAGAGATTTTAGTGAAAGTTAAAAAATTTCCTATTTTGCGGAATTAGCTATGCTATGTTGCTATGACAGAATGGTGGGGAAACTAGAAGTAATGGATATTAGTAGTAAAATTCCTCTTTATATTAGGAAATCAAATATTCGCACCACATTGCAGGCGTTTTATTTACATAAAGTTTTCAAGTTCATTTGTTGGGATTGTTAATGTTTTTAATTAGAAAGAGAGATTTTAGTGAAAGTTGAAGACCACAGAATATTTTTCCAAACCCTTTCCCGTGGATCTCACATTACAAAATCACATGACGTCATCATTTATGTTTGTAAGAGAGCTCGTGATTCCAACAACATCAATATTAGTAGCATTATTACAGGACAATGATTTGCAAAGCTAGGCAAGAATGCATCAAATTGTTCCGAAATCAGAAAGGAGGTACTCGTGTCTCAAAATAAAATATTTTCATATGATGAGAGGACGCACAACATCTTCACGGAAAATAATCAGGGTGTTTGTTGAGTATGGTCTAGTAGATTCTACTTTAATGTTGGATTCCATGTTGATTTTGGCTTTGGATATAACAATAACCAATATGCTCGAAGAAGAAGATGTTACAAGTATCTAAACATTTCAGTAGTGAGGAATCTCAAAACTCCAACCATGAAGTTTCTTAAAGCTCTAGAGTTGGGGAAGGCCATTGAAGGATATTGATACCTACTAGTAAGAAATTGATTATTTTAACAAATCTCCACCACCTAATAACAATTATTTGAAAAACATTTCTCATTTAATGTTTCCATGTGTGTTTTATTTTATGAATATCATCTCCCACACTTACTTGAAAAGCTTGAAATACCTACAAGTGTTATGAAGTAATCAGATCCAATGCATTGTTTCACATGTGTGTTTTAATTTATGAATACCATACTAATATATTAATTATTTGAATATCTTCTCATATTTACTATTGTATTGTATTAATCAAGAATTTTCCAAAAATTTAGTTAGACAAGTCTCAACATCACATGATTAAAATGAAGACATTGTATTTAAGTCGTACAACATCCTTTTTCTCATGGTATTCTTAACTCGTGATGTTTTCTAATTCATGGTATTATCTTCTCTAATATAACACATGATGTTTTCTAACTCATAGTTGTTCTTATGGCATAAAATTCCGAGAATACCAATGATCACAGTCTATTGCTAGAAAAAGCAAATAGGGAAAATGAGCTAAGAAATAGGTTGTTCTACAGAGTTCCATTGTAGCAAAGTCAACTAGCTCAAATAGACACAAGGATTTAATTAAAACATAAATTTTAAGCACAACAAAAAAACAAAGTAAAATAAAGGGGGTTGCCATAAATCTACTTGTGAAGGATTAATACCATAACCCAACTAGCACACTTTATATTATATGGCAAAACATAAGAAAATAACATTAGTGTGATAAATTGGAGGTTGCTCCTCCAAGTGAAAAAAAAAACACAACAATTTACTTACTCGAGTTGCAGAGTAAACTTCTATAAAACTTGGTAAAAATGGTTTTCCCTCACCCACCAATATTTCCTCCACAATTTTCTCCTCACTAAGTCAAATATAACTTACCCAACATAAAAAATGAATTTTACATCCATATCTATGTTAACATTCAAATTTGACATTAATTACATGATAGAGAAAATATTCAATATGCACCATGGGTGGTTTTACATAGTAAACAGTTTCCTGAACTTGCAGGTGTTGTGGAGTGTGGAAAACACGTTATTGAGACATTAAAAATTAATCTTAAAACTTCAAGGTAAACCCACCAATAATAATCCACGTAGATCACTTGATCCACATATCCCACCAGTGATAATCTACGTAGATCACTTGATCCACATATCGATTGGGATTGGCACTCGCGCGGTACAACTCCATTCCAATGCAAACTGCTCCTCCAACCAGGTAGCCTCTGCAAATACCTCAAAAATTTAATCAACCTGCCTATAAAAACTCCAAACAATACTTGTCTATGCAAGTAAAACTTTACTTTAAGCTTGGCTGGATTTTTCTCTCTCCTTCACACATGTGGACAAAAATAGAAAGTATTCAGTGATTTGAATTGCTCTAAGTGAGGGAGGTAGAATGTATATTTATAGTGGATGAAAGAGACTGAATAAGTGTGACTCTTGGTTGGGTTGACATGATTTTATGGTAGTTCAGCTTGACTTTTGGAAGCAGTTTAAATTCAAAATTTAAATTTTTCTATTCTTATATGTATGTAGACTTTAACCACGTTATCCTTGGGTTGTTTTTGTCACTGTGCACTAATAGATCTCCACCATCTATTCAATCAATACCACGAATTAATTGTGGACCCACACGTTAACTATGTGCCAACCTGGGAACTAATGGGTCCTTTTGTTTGATTGTATGTGAAACTGCATATGCACATATACCTGAATTGTTGACCTTTTGGCCTAAGATCTTTGACCGATCATAAATTTTGATTAATTGGGATATTTCAGTCTTCCACATACCATTGGAAGCGTATTTCAGGCCACATTCATCTATGCATTTTGCAAGAGCATATGAGTTAATATCCCAAGATAGAAACTCCTTCGAAGTTAAACATCTCCATTCTTAACCTTGGAATTAGTTAAGAAGAAACCTCCAACAATCATAGTCATAATATTTTGAGGCATCTTCATGCATCCTACTACTATGATAGTTCTCTACTAAATATTGTAGGTACCAAAACACTCCCCTTTATATCTTGGAAATCAATACATTATTCAACATGATCAATCAATGACACATAGTCATGCCAATAATATCCTTCACGGAGAGATCTCATCTATGCACTAAAGTTGAAATCATTGCACTCAGGTTTACATCAATTCCAACGCGCCAATTCCATCTTCTAACTCAACAGTGCCAAAAATTACATTAGTACCATTGAACTTCAGAAACCATTCAAAATGTTCTTGTATTAAGGGGTAACGAGAAACATGGAATTGCCTTAAATCCTATGGTCTAAATGCAACTATAAGTCATGGTTTGTCCACAATGTTATGGGTGGTGTTATAGACAAAGAGACTTCTAACCATAAGGCTCTTAGGAATAATGGGGGATGTATTTGATTCAATATTTTTTCAAGTAGTATTCTTCTTTCTTGGAGCTATGGTATCATTAGATGAAGTATCCAAGGTTTTGATTAGATTAGTTTTAGGAGTCACCAAAAGATAATCTATTTTTTCATATTGATTGTTCTCTTCAAAGGGGATAAATCTAAATCTTAAAATAATGGGGAGATTGATTCGAATCCTCCTTGGAAATGGCAGTAGAAGATGCTTCCTAAAATTCTAGCAAGTCTTTTAAGGGGATCTCACAAGACAAGATCTATCCTAAGTGACAACATTATGATGTGTGGCCCATTATCACAACAACCACTACCACCTACTCTTTAGTGTAATTTCACCACAATGGAGGCTTCCCTAAATCATGTTACCAAGTATATATGTAGTCCAACAAGTAAAGGTGACAAGGGTAGTCCCAGTAGAGATGCTCTACCTAAGAACGTGGCTTAGCTAGCATAATAAGGAAATACGCATTCTCTAAGAGGCATAATGAGGGCCCAAAGTGACATAGGGTTTATAAATAATCAAGGTCAACAAGATAATATAGAATCACAAGGCAAAGAATAGGGTTGTTATATATGTATGCAATCAATTGATGGCACAACAAATCTTCAGCAAGCCCCAAGTTGAAGCTAGGTGAAAAATTGCGTTTTTGCTAGGGAAATATTTTCCTAGGGAAAATAACATTAGCCATAAAATGGAGAAATTATCCATGAGAGTAGGTTTATTTTGAGGAAAATACCTCACAACCAAGTGTTAAATCCCTCCAATAGTAGCATAGATAACCCTAGTTGAAATTAACCCCTAACCATAGCTAGCGACTTTCCTTGAGCTCAAAACTCAGGTTTGTGGCAGAAAAATGTAATTTTAAGATAATTTTTGTTGTGATCAACAATTTGAACACGGCCAATTCGTTAACCTTAGCTAATGGAGTACATTGGATACCTATGTAGGATAAAATAATAAAACCTATCAAGTAGTAACAAAATATAAAATACTAAGCTTCAAACTCATATTATCACTGGAGATTCGACCGTGATCCAACCACTTAATAGATAGCCCTAAGCTGCTTATGTGTAGTCCTTGTGCAGTCATTGCACTTATTTTCATCACAACTTCTAGGGATTGTGTAAATCCTTCTCGCTGATCAATCTACTGGCTAAATGATCTATCCTTTGGCCCTCCAGTCTCACACCCCAGATCCGGACATGGAGCTGATCTGCTCCTCAGTAAATTCACGAATATAGTCAAGGCTGTTACTCTTCCTCAAAGTGGATTTACGATGACCAATGTGGCTCTATGGTACCTCTTCTAGATCTCTCGCTGCCTCCTCTGAAATGTATCTCCGGATTAGGAAAATTTCCAACCAAGAAAGATATCCCTACACCTCACTGTAATAAGTCTCCTTATTGACTTCTCCTACAACTGTTGCGCTTCTCTCTTGAGAATTCAATCTCTTGATATCATTGGATGTGTATTTCCAAATTCCCATCAAGCCTCTTCTTATAATCTCCTCGTTGATCAATCACGACTCATATTAGATTCTAATCAATGGCTTAGATCATCTTGACTTGATCCTCATCTTATTCTAGAAGATCCATATCCAATATAATCAATACCCTTTAATTATTTTAATTGGTAAGTTTAGACTTAGGCCTCCATTAAAAAAAAATAATAATTTTAATTAAAACCTCCTTCAGGTGAAATTTCCCAAAAAAAATTGTTATTGTGGAATGCATGTATCCTAGCCTCCCTGTAAAATCTTGTAGGTAGAGCACATCTGATACTACCAGAAATCAACAGTTAATGGGGTCTAGTCTCTCAGCAATGCATCTACTAAGGCCATATACATCTCGAAGAGGCTTGGGTACCTATGGAGTGGGTGCCCTCAAGGTTTGGCCTTTTATGGCCCACCTAGCTTGAACAACATAGATTCTAGTGAAAAAATCCATCCATCAAAGACTAAGATCAATAATCCATCAAACTGGACCATATTTGAGTGTTAAGGGCATATTAATACTTCAAACAAGGATCACCTTCCAATATCAAGACAAATTCCTTGTAAAGGTGTTTTCTCCCTTAATAGGTGTGGCTAATTGTCAACCCTATTAGGTGCTTCCAACCCTCAAGTTGAAGTGGAATTTCCAAGGTCTACCCCTCAACTGATAGGTGTTAGTGTACAATAATGATGATAAGGAACGTGAAAGAGCTTCATAGTCGAGTTCCATGGTTAAAGGGACTAACCGATGGGTTGTCTATATCATGAGTGTATGGATGTAAGGAGGGAGTACTCATGGAGGCATGAGTTACCTTTATTAGCTTTATTTTTCCACCTCTCTTATGTGCCTTTTACTTCTATTGATTATTACTTGTATTACCAGTTATACCTTAAGGTTTATCTAGTTCTCTTTATGATGGTAACAATATGAGTTCCCATTAAGATGATTCAGTTCATTTCTCATAAATGTTGGGACATGCAATGGTTCCTCTTGATGTAATAGAGCATCTTATGCTGAGGAATTAGGTGATGTCTAATGTAGAGGTTAGAGCTCATGCTATGATTTTTCCCATCTGCTAACATTATGTCCCAACCATATTTTACATTTTGGTTTTCTTCTTTCATTATGGCCATGATATTATTTTTCTTTTCTTTTAGCTATATCAACCTTAAGAGAAACATTTTTTTAGCCCAAATCAAGTTATGTGAACATATGAGTGCCAAATCATAAAGAATCAATGACAAGTTGAACTTGAAGAATGGAGGTGAGGTATGGGGTTTTTCTTGTGGCATGCAAAGTGTTAAGTATGGTATAGGGGAGAATGGAACACATTATTTCAATCATGGCCTTTCCTAATAGTGTCCCTCCTTAACTCTAAGTACTCAAGGTAGGTCCGACTAGACTAGGGCTAAAGCTTAAATCCCCTAGTAAGGTAAGAGAAAAAAATTATAGTCAAGGTCTATCAGTCTTTCATATCACCCCATAATCCATATTAAATGCCCAAAACTAAAAAATATCTAACAACCCAATTGCAAAATTATCAAAGTACCTTCAAGTAGTAGCCCACCTTCATCCAAGTGCAAATTATGGATGGCGAGAAGCAAATGGTTGATGCAAATGGAAGAGGCACATGGAACATCATCATCAAATGGTTGGATGAAGGGGCTAATAGTTGGCTAGCTCCCTGACTAGCTATCAAATATAGGAGAAACATTTCCTCCTATGGGGTTACCAATTTTGATGGGTAGGAAGCCCTATACTCTTGGTAAAGTCTAAATGAAACAACATTTGTGGTGAAAAATATTTGAGGATATTCAATGCAATGGATAAATCCTAATTAAAGGAAATGTAAATGTTTTAAAAAATGCTTGTTTCTTTCCTACACAGAACCTCTCATACTTGCTTGTGATCCCGCTGATGAATATGAGAGATAATATTGTCAGACATATTATTTGAGTTGAAACTATCAATTTATACCCAAATGTGTTTGCTAAGGATCTTTTTGATGTGCGAGTCAAATGGATCCATGTGCAATCTAGGCCAATAGAAAGTTAGACTAAGGAATTGCTCGACGATTTCAAGTACCTAATCAACTTGGTTAATAATGCACCTAGCAACCTTGCTAACATGTGAAAGCTACAAAATGATATGCAAATACAATAGTACAAGAAGGAAATGGTCTGCTTCGACCAACTAATGGTTGATTGAATGAAAATATTGTCGACTATGACCAACTGAGGGAGAGATTACTTAAGCTATGAATAACCATGTATATTATAATCATTTGTATTATAGTTTAATGTTTGGATACAATGTCAGATATTTGACAGAGTGACTTCCATGGATTATCGTATGACAAGTCTAATTGCAGGGTTAAGAACTTCTAAAGTCTAATCCATCTAGGGAGAGTATAATTCCATAGAAAGATCCCACTATTGAATTAATTAATAAGAAATTTTCTTGTTTTCTAAAGCACTTTAGATACAAGATGGTTGAATGAATAAAAATACTATTTTCTATTTCAATTCAATAATTCAAGTGTATAATCCATGTAATGCAATCTGTTGAGTATGCAATTAATGAGTGGATCACTATGTAATAAAATCTAGCATAGAAATAAATTTACATCAAGGATAGCTGAGTTGAATTGAAGTAATGTCTTAGGATTGTCTTTTGGTCATGTTTATGTTAAAAATATAGGAGCAATTGAAACATGAACCTTCTCTAAGGTAGGATATCCTCTTTTCCTTTGTAACTAAATCAATTTATAGTTGATAAGATTGGTTCGTCGCAAACACCTGTCAATATCAAGTCGACAGTTATTAAGAAAAAATAAAAAATGCATTATTTCTTGACTTTCCAAAATAGACTATAGATGTTTGATTTTAGGCTTGTGTGGAAGTTTTTTGCAGTGGTGTGATCCCACTATAGATAATAGATTAAAAAAAAATAAAATCAAAATATTCTTGAAGTAAATAAATTATTTCAAACATTAGCAAAGAAACGAATTATTTTAAGAGTAATATTTACATAGTAAGTTATTAAAATTGCTTTTAAAGATATATATTATTTCAAGAGTAATCTCCATGCAATAAAATATTCAAACCGCTCTTCAAGATATATTTAGTAATACCTAGAGGGAAACTATTAAGGATTAATTAGTTGCAAAGGTTGTGAACCTAAAATTAAGTGAAATAGATGTGTAGTATCAATCCTCCTACAAATTATTGATAAGATTGTCTCCCTTCTTCATCACCAACTAATTACTAACAAACAATGACATACACATAGAAATATAACACAATGATTGTAACATTCACAATATTTACCATCCAAATCAAAACACATAAACACAGAATCGACTCAAAACATTTAAACACAGACGTACAAACCACTCAAGGCAAGTAACATAGAACAAATTAAATAAGAGAATGATGTAGTCATGTCAAGCAAGGAAAACATAACATAATTTCAAAATATGAAGTTTATCTCAAACATATACCTAATAATGATAATTTAAAAATGTGACATTGTTGCACTCAACTCGAACTAGCCTAGATTCAACTAACTTTAGATCTATCATGCACCGAGAGGGATTCAATCCCTCTAGGTGCAATCCTGTCTTAAATTATACACACCAAAAGAAAGGTTTGCACCAAGATGGATTTGATCCCTATCAGCGCATGCTATATCAAGAGTTAGATGGATCTAGGTTGGTTTATTTATAGACTTAGATCCACCTTAACTCTTGATCTACCAAGGGTAGAGAGGGATCAAAGCTCTTGTGGCACAAACTTATCTTGGAGCGATCTCGATGCTTATATATGGAGTTAATATGGATGTAGGATGGTATGATATAAATTTCACATCTCTCTATATAAATGTAATCTCATTTTCAATTTTATTAAAACCTAGATATAATCTTTATGGAATATCCACATAGTTCTATTTGATTGTTTTCATTATATGCATTGATTTTAGTGTAGGTTTTGATTTCTAATCGTAATCTATTACTTGCATTAGATGCATTAATTTCAGTGAGGATGTTGTTTTTTAATCCTATGTGATTGCTTGCATTAGATGAATTGATTTTAGTATAGATGTTGATTTCTGATTTGATGGAACTGAATTTATGATGGTACAATAATTTTAAAGTGATTGGATTAACAATGTACATTGATTCTAGTGTAATCACAAAAAAATTACTCACAATGTGCATTGATTTTTATGTTATAGTAATTCAACCTATTAATATTAGAGAGAAAGAGAGACAAGGTATGGCATTTACTATAATAGCCTGAGTTAAAGATTTGAATGGTTTACTATTTAAGCTACTCGTTTCGTTAATCCATATGAAAATATGGCAAAACTAATAATGTCACTACTAAAATATGTCAAAGTTGCCACACTATGGAGTTAGAGGGAAATTATTAACAATTAATTAGCTCTCAAAAGTTGTGATACCTGGAATTAAATTTAAATTAGATGTGTAGAATTAATCCTCCTGCAATGTGCAAATTAATTATTTATAAAATCACCTCCCTTCTTTATCACCAACTAATTACTAATAGACAATTAAATATATTCAAAATATATCTGAAATTACATATATTCAAAATTATTAATAGATAATTGCACACAACAATTTATTCAAAATATTTATTAGAGGATATGACATATATTTAAACATTCGAAACAAACCATCTCTTAAAAATTTTCATCAAAATGTTGTTCAAGATCCATTTTTAAGATATATAGAAACTCAAGATGTGATAATTTTTTGGAGAAACATGTGATGTAAATATTTTGTAAATCTATCCACTCATTAAAAAAAATAAACAATACATTATTTCTTGACTTTCCAAAATAGACTATAGATAATAAATTAAAAAAAACCTCAAAATATTCTTGAGGTAAATAAACATTATCAAAGAAACGAATTATTTTAAGAGTAATATTTACATAGTAAGTTATTAAAACTTCTTTTAAAGATATATATTATTTCAAGATTAATCTTCATGCAATAAAATATTCAAACTGCTCTTAAAGATATATTTAGTAATACCTAGAGGGAAACTATTAAGGATTAATTAGTTGCAAAGGTTGTGAACCTAAAATTAAGTGAAATAGATGTGTAGTATCAATCCTCCTACAAATTATTGATAAGATTGTCTCCCTTCTTCATCACCAACTAATTACTAACAAACAATGACATACGTATATAGAAATATAACACAACGATTGTAACATTCACAGTCATTACCATCCAAATCCAAACACATAAACACAGAATCCACTCAAAACATTTAAACGCTGATGTACAAACCACTCAAGGCAAGTAACATGGACTAAATTAAATAAGAGAATGATGTAGTAATGTCAAGCAAAGAAAACATAATATAATTTCAAAATATGAAGTTTATCTCAAACATATACCTAATAATGATAATTTAAAAATGTGACATTGTTGGACTCAAATCGAACTAGCCTAGATTCATCTAACTTTAGATCTATCATGCACCGAGAGGGATTCAATCCCTCTAGGTCCAAGCCTGTTTTAAATTATACACTCCAAAAGAAAGGTTTGCACCAATATGGATTTGATCCCTATCAGCACATGATATATCCAGAGTTAGATGGATCTAGGTTGGTTTATTTATAGACTTAGATCCACCTTAACTCTCGATCTACCAAGGGTAGAGAGGGATCAAAACTCTTGTGGCGCAAACTTATTTTGGAGTGATGATGTCTCTCGATTCTTATATATGGAGTTAATATGGATGTAGGATGGTATGATATAAATTTAACGTCTCCCTATAAAAATGTATTCTCATTTTTGCCCACAGGGCTTTGGATTGACGGTGAATGGGTGTGATGTTAAGGCACTCATTGCGATAGGTCACCGGTTCAAATCCCCCGTGGGTACTTAGGTTAGTCTTAACGTAAAAAAAAAATAAATAAATTTTTTTCTTGTATATTTTAATTAAAAAATATTTATAAAATAATATTAAAATAAAATGTTTATAAAATATTAGGCTTGTGTAAATATTTATGGTTATTGTGCATGTGATATCTTAAAGGCATGGTACTGTAACAAAACCTATTTACAAATCAATAATATCTCTACATGTCAATAATATCTCTAGTAAAGGAGAGGTGACTATTCATGTTTAATAATCTTGCTATATTGTAAGTATTAAGTGTTTTGTCCTTATTAATTAAATTTAAATATGGTTACAAAATCATTGTTAGTCCTTGCCAAGGTAGGACTCTATTTGACCATTACTTGTTTAACATTGAGCAAAGCAACTTATAATGTTTATGTTTGAAGAAAAATATGTATTTTTCAATAGTATTAAGAAAGTAATTTTCAAACATTTTATTGGACATAATTTGAAGGTCTTATTGTAGGCTTTGCATAATGTAATGGAATGTGAATAATTATATGGCATATATTATTCCATAATTTATGGATATCATTCCAATATTCATGCATGTTTTTTATATATTTGTGTAAGTGATTTTTTAATCCAAAAATAAAATTCTTGAAAAGGGCTCATAGTTAGGTAAATAGCATATTTATCATTTGTTACTTCCCACCACAATTTAAGTAAGCCTTTGTATAAAATGTGGATAGAGATAAGATGTAAAAAAAATATACTTATCATGCCAAGATTCATAAAGGCAAATATTTTATTGGTCATATCACATTATAAATTAATATGCTTTAAAATTATCTTAGGTTTGGTTGATAATATTTTGATTTATTATTTATTATTTAATTTTAATTTCCTTATGCATGTGTTTTTTCATTACTATATGTAATAGAGATGTTGTAATGTCCCATCCTATAAACATTTTGACTGAGTCAATATTTTTTTGTAAGTTCAACATTGGTGAGTCTACATCATGGTCATTTCCAAGAATAACACCCAAATAGGTTGGGGAACTAAATAGTGACTTAACATCCATGAGTAGCCCAAAGGCTATCACTATCTATCAAGGACCTCATGAACTTTGACTGAGTCAAATTACATAAAAATAAAAATAAAATAAAATAAAAAAGTAAAATTAATATTTATAATTATTAGTTAAAACATTTTGATTAATAAAATTATATGAAAATAAAAATAGAAAAAAATAGTCTTTCTAAGAATTTGGTAGATCTAGAAGATATGATGTGAGTTTTTGAAAATATGTTACTAGCTTATATAGTGAGATCCCACCTTTTTAATAGTTTCACCGGTCATCATCAAAAACTCAAACATGACAATACCTCAATAAAAAAAGCACAACATATGTCCATAAACTAATATTAACCATGTTCATGTTTTATCATAAAATTTTAAATAATAAAACAAAAAAAGTCAAGCTTAGTCATATTATTAAAATAAAAACAAAACATAATTATCTTGAATTATATGGAAAATTATAATTCTTAAAATAATGTTATTGTCCATTAATTTAAATCAAATAAAATACATGAGCTTCTGTCACATAGAGAAATTGTTTAGTCACATTATTAAAGTAACATAAAATAAAATAAAATACATAATTATTTTGAACTATAAGGAAAAGTATCATTCCTAAATTATGGTTGGTTATAACGATGTTATTATCCATTAAATTAAATTAAATTAAATATATAGAGCTTCTTTTACATGGAAATTTTATTTTATGCATATTTTAAAAACAATATTATTGCAATATTAAATTTTTATGGTATTAAATTAAAGTTGTTTTTTGTTAACTAGGGAAAGTAATTTTTCTCAATTGAATAAAAATCAACATAAAGATATTTTACTTATTATATTTATTAAAAATTAAATTTAGATAGAAATAACATCTATTTTTATAATAATCTAAAATAATTTCCAATTCACGTGCTCTAAAAGTATCTAGTTTTTAATCTTATAATATTTTTTAATATTTTTAAAATAAAAACTAGTTTTTTAAAAATATAAAATTAATTATATATTGTTATAAATTAAATTAATTTTAAAAGTTTATAGATTCAATTTCCTTTATTTATGCATAACTTTTTAATTATTCGTTTTATTTTAAGATAATTTAAGAGGATAATTTTTTAATTTATTATTTTAAACTAATCTTTAAATTTATTTTAGTTTAATTATAATTTATGGAAATATTTCTGAAATTTATATAATATATATTTAATTTCAAATTATTTTCTTTTTATCACAATTTATTATCACTAAAAAATTTACTTGTAACTATTTCAGTCTAAAGAGATCATACCCAAAATTTAAAGAGTTTGGAAAAAAATGTTATCATTCATATAATTTGATATACTTAATTTTAAAGTCAGTGCTAAGCCAGATACCAAATGTTACATAACATAAATTTTCCAAAAAAATTATCCAAAAAAATCTTAAACTAAATTAACTTATTCTTAATTTCTAAAATTATTTCTAACTTAATCTTTTTATTACCATCTAATTTTATATGGAATCACTATTATTTATTTATTATTCAAGAATTATTATTTCCAAATTTAAAGATAAGTTATATGATGATAAAGAGTTATTTAGAAAAAATAAACTAATGTGTAAAGAAGTGATCAACCCCAATCTTGATAACAAGTGTGTCTTGACTAGTGATAAGAAGAAAATGGACATTTACTACATTTCCTAAGCAAGAACAAATTCCCATGATCTTCAAAGTGAAGGCGTTGGTCAAATTCCAAGAATACCTTGGTACAAAAGAGTTTGTCAACTTTTCCATACTAAGACGGTTGAAGATGAAAAGCATTTTTTCTGTGGGATTGTGGAAAACTCACTCACATATGTTGTAATTTTCAAAATATTTGCCACATTACCAACCTTCTCCACATCTTAAATCAACAAAACTATAGCGCCATATTAGCCATTCTCTCCCTTCTTTTCTATCATAAAAATAAAATATTTTTATTTTATTTTCAAGATAGAAAAGAAGGGAAAGAATGGTTAATATTAATGGTTTAACTTTCCATTAATCTTTTACTTTGTTGGTAGACATTACTCACCATCATTATCATATTGCACTAAATACTCTCAAATTTATTTAATTTAATTATTTATTTCAAATCTTAATCTTTTCTCCCCTAAAAATTTTTAAGTTTAATAATTAAATAGTTTTGATTTTAATTCAACCAATTATATTATATATATTAATATATATATATATATATAATATTATAAATATATAATATATATATATATATAATATAATATTAAATTTTAGGGACCTCTAGTAGGTTTCTTGGCTAAGAGTTAGACTTCCTCGAACTTAGGAAAACACTAAATGACCCAAGACGTAGAGGCATCTCACAAACGTGCCTCTTAAGAACCATGAGTTAGTGTGGAGGAGATTACTTGTTATCACTTGTGCTCGTTTGACAACTAAGTTAAATGTAGTCTAACAAGACGGAGTAGTTGCTGAGAAAGTTGGAAATTCCAGTCATATTTAGAGAAAATATTGCAAGGATTTTTGTAAATCCAAGTTATAGTTGTTAAACTTCACAATTTTAGGTGTCCTACAGTTTTTTATGGTTCTCAATCCATTTCCACCATCAACAACATGATTCAAAGAATGCCTCTACAAGCTTTTTTGAAATTTTTTTGCCACTTTTGACCACCCCCACAATTATTCTGCTTCGTTATAAGATTTCTCACCATATTAAAAATAATAAAACCTCAAATCTAACTCACCTTTATTATTATTTCAAAAAATATTATTAAAAAAATAATTTTATTACGGAGGTTCCTGTCACTTTTAACCACCGAGGCAATTCACCATATAAAAAACAATAATACCTCAAATCCAACTCACTTTTATTATTATTTCAAAAAATATTATTAAAAAAAATAATTTTATTACCAGGATTCTGGCCACTTTTCAAAAAAAATATTTTAAAAAATTAATTTTATTACCGAGATTCCGTCCACTTTTAACCACCCACGCAATTCACCATATAAAAAACAATAATACCTCAAATCCAACTCACTTTTATTATTATTTCAAAAAATATTATTAAAAAATAATTTTATTACCGAGATTCCGTCCACTTTTAACCACCCACGCAATTCACCATATAAAAAACAATAATACCTCAAATCCAACTCACTTTTATTATTATTTCAAAAAATATTATTAAAAAATTAAAATAGAGAACACCCCGAACCATTGTTACCACAACACCTCAAGGGGTTTTAATTTCGAAAAAATGGAAGGTGCAATTAAACATGGTCAAATTTAACATGCTATCGGTTACTTTATTTATTCAATAATGTAATAATGGTTTAGGTTATCTAATATAGGTCAAATTTAACCATGTGCAATCTAGAATGTCCCCCTTGGGTTATAAAGCCTAGAAGCTCCGTGTAATTTACATTAGACATTTTCAAGCTCCTGTTAGTTTGAGAAATTCTGAGTGCTAGGTGCATCTGAGTTGTAATTTAAATTAGACATTTTCAAAGCTGAAATTCGTCAAAAATGGGGAAGAACCCAACAAATGGACAGTATTACTGGACATGCTAGGTGCATCCATTTCTATCACTCCCAATGGCGAAGACACTACACTCTTCCGTCGTCCATGAGACTGCTACAGCCTCCAAAAATCTGGTAATCTTCAAAATATTCTAATTTCTTTTTTTTTTCCAGCAAATTTAGTTTATTTTCTTTCTATGCCCTATATTGGGGTTGCCACTCATGCTCTTTCTTTCTAACCTACTACCATTCTTATGAGCCCTAGTTACTCCAAATGAATTGTGATTTTCTAGCATTAGAAACTAAGTCTAGACTAGTGACATAGGAATTTGGAAATAAGAGATGGGATAAGCTTCCCCACCCGGTTTCACTTTCGGACAGACCTACAATTTAGTGGGTCCTTGATCTATATAAGGGTAAAAAAGGCATGCTTGAAACATAACTATCACTCTTCTATATATTAGGAAGAATAAGTTGGGAGAGAAAATCTTGGAGAAAGATGGAGAGATTTCTTCTGTCAACTGGTGGGCCTATATCATATGAAGCTATGACTAAGGTTGATCTTATGCTTATTCCCCTAATGTGTCATGTTTATGTTCGTTTTATTCTAAATGTTATGGAAATACTGTAGAAACTACTGAATAATATTCATTTCATTTCTACACTACAATCTTTTTTCTGTAGTTTTTGTTGAAAATAATACTGAGAGGGGGGGTGAATCAGTATTATCTAGTCCTTTTACCAAATCTTCCTTATTTTCACTTTGAATTATTTTTGCATATTGGTAGTATAAAATAATGAGCATGAACAAGAAAAACAGACAGTCACAACAAAGAACACCAGATATAAGGTGGAAACACAATGTGGGTGAAAACCACCTGCTGCAATATGTCTCTATCTTCTTTCAAAATAGAAATTCCATTTACAATGATCTTGTACTGGTGCAGTCCTTTACCAGTACGCAGGCTGCAACCTGCAGAGAGCTACAACTCTCTCTCGTTTTCCAGTCTCTTTGGAAGGGAGCTACAACCCCCTACTTCTTTTCAAGGACCACTTTTCATAAATTTTCAAACTGGATCCATATACATCAAACGATCATCAAGTACATGTAAATTAAACAGTGAGCTGCAGTAGATCAACAATAACAGAACTAAACCAGAACACCTTTTCAACAAAAAAATCCAGTCAACAGAAGATATTAAGATAGATACGCAGTTTTCCTTTCACTGGCCTGCGTCGCTATGCACTTCAGCCTCTGCTTCTCTGTGTATACCCGCAGAATTCCTTCTGCTGCACTGCGTGACCACACATTGCTTCTTCTAATACGTTGCATACAGTGCGCACCCAAATGCACTATCACGCCGTGTACTGCAACAGAGGTACGCACCCAGAAAGTCTATCATGCCGCGTACTTTTGTTGTGCGTACGCACCTGAACCACTGCTGCTCTGCGTACCCACGCACTGTGCCTTTGTCGCCTTTGCGTACCCATGCACTGGTCCTTTGTCGCCTCTGCGTACCCACGCACTGCGCCTTTGTCGCCCCTGCGTACCCACGCACTTATCCTTCTTCTGCTTTGCGTGCCCACACACTCGCACTGTTAATCACCTACGCACCTCTGATTAGGGCCGAAATACAGTCAGATGCTCAGATCTGATCTTGCGCTTGAGAAATCACCCTTCACAGATTCGCTTTCAACTTCTCTTTTATAGATCAAGCTTTTAAACCGAGAACCCAATATTTCAGATCTTAAGATATTCAATTTTTAAAAGATACCCAAGCCAAATGATCTCCTTTGCTTTATATAGGCAAGCTCTTCCTCAAATCAAGGACCAATACCATGGGCCAAAAACATAATAATACAATACCGTCGGCTCAATACCAAGGGTTAAACATAAGAAATCCCACGTGTGCGCGCTTTACTTCCTTGAAGAGTGTGCACTGGGGGTACGCACCTTCTGAACGGGTGACCTACGGGTATGTACGCACTTTTTGTATGGAATACCTGCGTGTACGCGCCTTTTGTACTGAGTACCTGCGTACCCATTACTTTCTCCAATATTTGAAAGCTGATCATCAATCTCTGCTCCATCACCTGCAAGAGTTGCCATCAAGGACAACATTTTATCCATAATGCCAACAATCTCCCCCTTTGGACTTGATGGCAACCTCAAAATCTTCAGCTTCATTGTCCCCCTTTGACATCAAGGGCAAAGGGTTATGCTCCCCCTAAGAAACATGATGCTCCCCCTTTGAATATGAACCAGATCTGCAAAGAAGAACCATAATCCACCAAACACCATAAATGACCATGAAAGAGATAGAAACATATTGCAGCAATATTCAGACCAACATCCATGATCTCCTTTCTGTACGTCCTCCAGAATGCCAACAATGCATTATGTGCTCCCCCTAAAATTGTGCCATTTGATCTTCAACTAATCCGCAAACCAGCAAATGTACGCATATACCCCAAATGAACCTTGTGTACAACCATCAAAAGAGATTCAACAAGATGATGCATCAACAACCCCCAGCTTTTGCCTGAGGTATTCAAAGGTCTCCCTGGGCAATGGTTTGGTGAGAATATCAACAACTTGTTCCTTAGAAGGAACATACTCCAACTTGACCTTTTGTTCAAGAACTTGTTCCCGAAGAAAATGATACTTGATCGGTATATGCTTGGTCTTTGAATGCATGACTGGATTCTTTGAAATGCTGATTGCACTTTTGTTATCACATAAGATGGAAATAGGTGGTGTACAATTGATTTGAAAATCCTGCAAGGTCTGCATCATCCAAAGGAGTTGAGTGCAGCAAGATGCAGCAGCAACATATTCTGCTTCAGCTGTAGATAAGGCAATCGAACTCTGTTTCTTGTTGAACCATGATACCAGTCTGGAACCCATAAAGAACGCACCACCACTTGTGCCTTTCCTGTCAT
The DNA here is from genome assembly GCA_000404065.3 of Pinus taeda. Taxonomy (NCBI): domain Eukaryota; kingdom Viridiplantae; phylum Streptophyta; class Pinopsida; order Pinales; family Pinaceae; genus Pinus; species Pinus taeda. The sequence continues at coordinate 19,847 of APFE031070150.1, forward strand.
CCACGCTTCCGGCCCAATCTGCATCTGTATAAGCATGAAGTGTAAGATCTGTATCTCTAGGATACCATAAGCCATAATTTTGAGTCCCTTGAAGATATTTGAAAATTCTCTTCACTGCCTGAAGATGAGTCTCCTTCAGATTTGCCTGAAATCTTCCAACTATTCCAACTGCATGCATGATGTCTGGTCGGGTACCTCTCAAATAGAGTAAACTTCCAATCATAGATCTGTAGGTTGGTTGATGTACTGCTGTAGATTCATCGTTTGCACTGAGACTGCATCCTGTGACCATGGGTGTACATACTGGTTTGCATCTTCCATGCCATATTTCTTTAATATCTGTTTAAGATACTTGGTTTGAGATAAAAAGATTCCTCCTTCCTTTTGTTGAATTTGTAAACCAAGAAAATATGTTAGTTCTCCCAGTAAGGACATTTCAAATTCTTTCTGCATGATCAAGGCAAAGTTTTGACTCATCTCTTCTTCATTGCTGCCAAAAATAATGTCATCTACATATATAACAAGTATTAGTAATTTATCATTTTCAACTTTGATATAAAAGTTGCTATCTGCTGAACCTTTTGAGAAACCTTGTTGATGAAGATATTTGTCCAAGCGATAGTACCAAGCCCTTGGAGCTTGTTTGAGCCCATAGAGAGCCTTTTTCAATCTGCACACAAAATTTGGATCATTTCCAAGAATGAACCCATCTAGCTGTTCAATGTAAAATTCTTTTCCAAGTCTCCATTCAGAAAGGCTGATTTTACGTCCATTTGAAATACTTTGAAATTTTGAAAACTTGATAGAGCAAGAAACATTCGAATAGCTTCAAGTCTTGCAACAGGAGCAAAAGTTTCTTCAAAGTCTATTCCTTCTTGCTGCGCATACCCTTTACAAACAAGTCTGGCTTTGTTTCTAATTACTTCTCCATTTCCATTCAGTTTGTTTTTGAAGACCCATTTTGTTCCGATAACATTCTTATCCTTTGGTCTAGGAACCAACTCCCAAGTGTCATTCGTTTCGATCTGCTCAAGTTCTTCATCCATTGCTTTTACCCAATGTTCATCTTTGCATGCTTCTGCCACATTTTGTGGTTCAACAGAAGAGAGAAGTGCCAAATAACTTGAAGCTTCTGCAAGAGTTCTTCTTGTTTGTACACCTGCTTCTTTCTGCCCCATAATCTGAGATTCTGGATGATTCTTCTGAACATATCTGGATGGAGTCTTTTTTTTCTATTCTTGTCTGCTCCTCTGATTCTTCTTCAGGTTCTTCTTGAG
>APFE031070156.1:0-14290 GCA_000404065.3 Pinus taeda
AACAAGAAGAAGCTCACATTACCCAAGATGTGAAAGAAGAAGATAAAAAGTAGAAGAAGGAGGACCCGCCAGATCTTTATTTTGATTGAAATCAACTTCTTCACATAAGTCTTCTTTAAAGTTTTGGGTATCATAGGAACATGTAGTAGTAGGATAGAATGCATGGTTTATGAGAATGGCATCTTTAGGAATATAGGAGCATTATGTAGAGATAGCTCAGATAAAGATATTCATATAGAAAGGATGTAGCCATTGAATGACCTCATTAATGCATAAAGGAATGATCATGACAAGCAGAATCATCGTAGAAAGCCACTATCATCAACAGGAAGGAACATTTGTAGGATGAGAACTACAAGTATCCTCCGATGAAATCTTCAATAGAAGGTTCATGATCTTCCGAAAAGGCAGATGTCGTGATGGGAATTCCACTTATGGGGATTCTAAAAAGGATGATATGTAGGCAAGGAAATATGTGGCAAAGCGAAAGGAGATTGAGGTGATCTCAATCTAGGAAGCTGTCAAAGCAAGCTGAGATGGTCAAAGAAAGAATTAAGAAGAGGTATGTATGCATCTATGTTTTCAGTTAAAGTCATGTCATCATTTATATTAATGAGCACGGGGAATTGCTCTGGTAGCATGATCAAGAATAGGGTGGATCTCTTTCATTGAAGAATATGCATGAAGGCATGGTTCACACACTGATGAAGGTCAACATGAGGAATGTCCTCATATGAAGTATGAGGTGATTGACAAGAGAACCTATAAAGAAGCATATGGGAAAAGAGATTAGGGATAAAAGGACACCATGAACTCTAGGAATCAACATCCGACAAATTTGTTGAAAGCATCTCCCAGAAGAAGGCACGAGAATTTTGACAAAGGAAGAAAAGATCAAAAGACCCTTGACACCTGGAAGAGCCTTGGAGATATGAACATGTAGGATGTTGATGATTCAAGCCAACTAAGATGTCATGATGGAAAGCCATATCATAATGTACTATTTGATTTAATGTTATGGTTTGATTTCTTGAATAATATCTGGATGAGTTCATGTAGGGCTATTGGAACAAGGTTTGTAAGTGCAAGTAAACTAGCATTCATATGGTGGATGGAAATTCCTAAAAGAAACATGATGAGGAAGAAGTAGCCATATGACAAAGGTTCCAGATATGTATCAAGAAGGCCACTTTCCATGGAGAAAGGAATGACATGACGAACTAAGAAGGAAAGTGATTGATGGCTAATGCCCTACAAAGAAGAAGATTGACTGAATTCCATGACATCAAGGAAAGAAAGTGATCAAGCAGTTGAAGGTCCTACAAGAAGAAAGTTGCTAATGTATAGGAGAGTCCCTAGTTAAGAGGGAGCTCTGACAAGTCCCTGATTAAGAGGGAGCTTGGGCAAGTTCCTGGCTAGAGGGAGCTTGGGTACATTCCTTCATAGGAATGGACATATCTTCCCTAGCTAAGAGGGAAAGGTAGACACAACATTCTTGTCTTCACTTTGGAAGAAAGAATGGAGGATTGGTTAATCATCTAGCATCCGATACTCTTTGAGGATGTGTAGGGCATCCAAGACAAGAGTATGCAAGAGGACTGATATTCTTTGAGGGCTGGGAACCCAAGATAAGAATAGTCCTAGAAGGTTATACTCAGTGAACACCCGGGTTGGTATGTACCTTGAGAGACAATGATGAAGGTGTCTATAATCATTGGTCTCGCTAACATTGTGCTTTGATCTATTGGGAGATAGAGTTGTCAGTCAAGGCCTTACTATGAAAACAATGTTAGTTACTATGATGCTATAACAGATGGATTGACAATCCGATTTCTCTTATGTGAATATTTCAGATTGAAAATGGCCAAACACCTTGTAACAATTTATGAATACCTCCCTAGTTAAGAGGGAGTGTTAAACAAAGTGTAACTAGGTTTGGTCTTCATAAATGTAATTTTGATCTTTGTACTTGTAAAAGAAAAGAAATATTATTTTTGTAAATTATAAAAATGAGTTTCTTAATCATTGCATAGGTCTAGCACATGTCAAAGTGATATAGGAAAGTCAAAGAGTCAAAATAAATGTTGAAGACCCTTAAGGGCATGTTACACCATGTATATTTATGTTTTAGAGTCCAAGAAAGACCTCCAAGCAAAGTCACAAGCTTATTCCATATGCCGACCTCATAAAAGGAACTAATTCAAAACTCCAAAGTCAAGTTGGCCTAAAATCATCAAGTTGTCTCAAAAGGAGGGACAAACTACTATATATAGGGTCACTTGTCCTCACCAAAAGGCAAAATGTCAGCTTTGAAATCAGCGAGGAAGAAGGAAGAGAAAAGGGTACGGAAAAGGATGAAGAAGGTGTCCCTTATGCAGCAAAGGAGGGATAGAAAACCGAGTTCACAAGGTGTATTTCTTGTCTAGTTACAGTCATGTGCGAAGAGGAGGAAGCTAAACTTCTTGTCATCACTGACCTCCTAGTGTAGTCATACAAAGAGGCTTGGTTGGGCTAGATAAAGGGTGCTAATTAGGCCTCTCACTCAAAAAATGGTCAGGGCTACTCAAGCGAAGGTAGGAGGGCATTCAAGGCTGCTATTCTTGAAGGTATCCTCCACACGTGCGAAGAAAAAGGAAGACATACTACTGCTATTCTTGATCTACAATCACATTGAAGAAAAGAGAGCTTGGTTAGGGTAGTAACAAGGTCATCTCCTTGTTTAAGAAAAGGCTCTATCTCAAGCATAGTAAGAAAAGAAGAAAGGTCCTTCTAGGGCATACAATCTAGGGCTGTTGCAGTAAGGCTATCAACTAAGTCACTGGATTTGTCCTAAACCCCCTGCGAATCCCGAATCCGGCGAATCCGACACGATTCGGTCCGGATTCGTGTCCAAATCACAGGACACGTCGTGTTCGTTTCGGACACGTCGTGTCCGAGGGCGTGTCGCAATTTTCAAAAGCGTGTCGTGATTTTAGGACACGTGTCCGGTTTCTAGGACTCGCTAAGCTCAGCGCGGGAATGAAAAGGGCTTGTTTGCTCATTAAAATTGTCATTTGGCAAGTGATTTGTGCTGTTGGAGCAAGGAGTAAAGCATTTTGGCAGCTTCATGATCAAGTCGAGGCCCTAGTATTGATATGCTATTCATGGTAATGTTAAATTCTTAAAGTAAAAGTGACATTCTCCTTAATCTTCATTTTCATCCTTTTACTTAAATTTTTAACATTACCATGAAATGACTCAGGATGTTTGAGAGTGGTTTCGGCCTCATTGGATTTCATATGGAGAAAGTAGAATTTTAGATTGCATTCAAAATCCAGCAGACTTATCAGTTTTTCAAGATTTTAGGATTGGGGGATTGCAATGTTTCCATTGAATTTTGTGATGTATTAGGGTATGGAACTCGTATTTAATCAAGAGCACCAAACCAAGAGCTTCTGAATATGTCGCTCCCGCTCCTAAGTAACACTGTTCTTGATGATATGGGTCTAGACACCACTGTTGAGTTGGCATTGGCCAACATGGATATAAATGATCCAGTGCTAGAGCCTGTTAGATTTTATGACTTAGAGGGGTCAACCTCCATACCAGCAGATGCAGAGGCGACTATGGATACAGCGGAGTAGGAGGATGTAGAGGAGAGCAGTGGGGACCATGATGATGGGGACAGTGATGCTGACTCTGATGCTGATTGATGCCTTGAGGCTTGTATACCTATAGTTGTTTTATATTTTCTATTTCTATTTGCCATTGGCATTGCACCAACACTACCTATTAACACATTTGTGATTTGATGACTTATGAGAAAACTACAGTTGTCGTGTGTCTTACTATCTTGAGTTGAAGTTGTCTTCAGTAATGAATTATGAAATCATGATTTAATTTTAAAAGATTTATCATTTATTGACCGGTACCACTACTTTATTTGAATTTTGTATGTACTATGCATACTAATAGTATAGATGAGATCTATGTTTGAAATCATAAATTTGTATCATAATAAAAAGTTGTAAAGAAATATATATTTCTATTTTTAAATTATATGTATATTTTTAAAATATATATATATATATATATATTTTTTTTTTTTTTTTAAAATAATATATAACGTGTCCTAACGTGTCCTGTTCCGGGGGGTCAGCGTGTCCGAATTGGACACCACGAATCTCAAATCCTACGTGTCCCGAATCCCTGTGTCAGGTGAGTTAGGCTATCAGTTGTCAGAAGGAGGAGGAAAAAGAGCTAAGGAAGTGATCAAAGGAGGGCTTGACTTGTGCTTGGAGAATCTTCTTGTCAAGGGTCTAGGGTTTGGCATTTGTCAATTGAAGCTTCAATAAGAGAAATTCGAAAAAGGGTTTTCCTCTCTATGAGAGAGGTTTTGTCAGTGAAGAGCCAACATCTTGTGTCCTTGTCTCTTGCATTTTGGTAACTATTGGATGAAGTAAGAAAAACACACATTGATAATAATAAGAGAAGATTATGGTAATAAGAAAAGTAAAAGTACTTCACAAATTGCTATTATTGAATAGAAGAATCTCATTATAACTCAAATGCTCTATATTCTTCAACATACCCTTGATGTGTATTTAATGTTGTAATATTTCTTTGAGATAAGGAAATAAAATCCTCCTTCTAACTAATTCTCCCTTCGGGGTTTTTCCAAGGTCTATGGTTGACCAAAAAAAAGTGTCTTAAATTCTATGCGTGCTTGTGAATTTATTTATCAGCTGAAAGTGAAAGTGAAAGTGAAAGTGGTGGTAGCCTTTTAGTGTTTCTATTGCAATTTGTATACAAGATAAATATGCAGTGAATTATGGGGTTGCGTTAAACTTTTACTCAAAACAAATTGAAACCGGGGTGGGCTACAAAACCTTACAATTTTCTCCATTTACTAGAGTCCATGGCCAATCATATTTAATGTTATTCACCTTATGATAAATTTGTGTTTGTAGCCAACAATTGCACAAAAGGTACAATTGTCGTACACATTCATATTTCTATACAATCACCAGACTCCTTATAGCCTCTGTACATGTTGCACATCGCCCAAAATTTTGTAAATTTGGCACCCTTGCATGTTCAACCGCTAATTCTAAGAACCCCGTAAAAGGAATTAAGGGACAAAATTGATAAATTAATAGATAAATTAATAGAGAGAAGACAAGATTGACAAATTAATAGAAGAGTTTAAGAGATGATGGAAAACCCTATTAAGAATGAGGAATGACTACAAGGATGAAACAATGAGGATAACGAAAGAATTGACCAAGTAATTGTAAAGGTTGGTGCATTAATTACATAACCCTTAGCCTACCAAAGACCACCACCAAGTCCAATTTTAGTTAACTCTAGTTACCAGTGATATCAAGATAATGTGGGTTGTCTAAATAAAATCAAAAATGATATACCTAAATATGATGGATTGGATGATAAACAAATTATCACATGGGTTAGTAAAATGGAAGGGATTTTTGCTATGAACCCACGCACTAACAAGCTTGAGAAATATCAATAGTTGTTGTATATTTAGAAGGGGATGCTTATTATTCATTCAATTGGTGGTCAAAGAAAACAAGTGGTTTAACTGTTATTGAGAAATGTTGACAAATTATCCTTTAAAAAGATTTTACAATGTTGAAAGAGATGACACCATTACTAGGTTCACTTATTTACAACAAACATGAACAATTAATGAATATACCCATGAATGACAAGTACTAGCTACTAGAGTCCCAAACCTTACAGAGGATCAACTATTGAAATTGTATATTGAAGATTAAAACCCATTATTCACAATGGACTAAGAGTATCAAGACTTGGGAATTTGGTTGAAGCTAGAAGCATGGCAAAGATAATTGAAAGGAAGCTCAACAATCAACATTAGGCAACTTTTGGATTTTCAAAGAAGATAATCAATTACATGTAACAGGTGATTACAATACCACTAGATATCACAGATCAAGGAGGGAGAAAAAGAAGGAAAATAATTGTTGTTAGTGTGGAAAAAATTGAACTCCAAGGCAAAGATGTGAATACATGTCATTACGCTGCTATATAATAGTGGATGGAAAGCAAGGAGAAGTCAAAGACCAGATGATGGAATCATTATAGCGTACAACTCAAATTCTATCTGAAACATCACTAGCTTCAATCTTATGTGGCCAACAAAATAGAAATACAAAAAATGAACTTAAAAGAGAAATATTTACTCCAAAAGGCCAAATACAACAATTGATTGAAAAATACATTTCACCACATCTCTAAAAAGATAAGATTAAGTTGCCAAGAAAAGTAAAAGCAAACTTACTATTCCGTCTGAAAACATGACAAGGAAACCTTGACCTAAGAGCTTGAAGCCTAATTCATAAAAAATAGAAATGGAATGATACTCATATATTCTTGCAGTACTCATAATTGGTAATTCTATAAACGTTGTTGCTAAACTAGTGAACCTTTTTGTGTACCTCACCAAGAACTATTGAATTTTGTAGCTCAGGAGGAATTCCACAAAACCCTAGGAGGTGGGTTTGTGTGAATTTGGTCACAAATGCGTTTGTAGGCAAAGAACCTGAGAGAAGGGGTTTTAGATCCATGACGAGCTTTAAAATCCAAAGAAGAAATAAAAAGATATTAAAAGGAAAAATTAAATTCCTAAGTGTAAAGAGGATCAAAACCCCTAAGATCTAGAGGGTTCTAAAGAGGCTTAGGGAGATCTATTTAATGAGGCCTTAGGATCAAGGCTAGACAACGAATGAGGGGAACCCGTTTGGTCGTGGAGGGCTAGTAGAGATGTAGTCCAAAGGAGGCCTAATTGCAAGGCTGAGTAGGGATACAAGGTTGGCCAGATCTAATCCATGAAATGCTTTCGTCCAAGAGAAACAAGTCTGAGGTGGCCGCAGTGCAAAGGAGCCTAGTTCGAGTGGTAGAGGAAACATGTTTGTGTCTTTTCTCAAGATCGGATTTGCGCCAAGTTTCTAGAGCTGCTGGCCAAGTTCCAAGGTTAGTTCTATGCATGCGTAGGAGAAGGCTTCTTTGTGGTAAGGCCGAATTCTATGTCTGCTGTTGATCAAGGGCCGAGCCCCTAAAAGTATGCTGGAGTATGGTTGTAGACCTAGTAGGAGCAGAGATATAGGTCAGAGGTTCCTTGTGTAACAACACAGACGTGAAGGGCTAAAGAGAGGAGTGTTACACTGATTTTTGGAGGTTTGTGGAGGCTGAATTAGTGTTAGTTTTTATAGCATCAGATAGGTGTTCTAGTCTTGATTTGTGTCGGAGAGGCTAAGAACACGAGATCTTTAAACCTAGAAAAGGTTTCACGAGATAAGCTTGCGAAACACCTTAATTAAATGAATTAACCATCATTTAAATATTTCCTAAGTCTAACTTAGGAAAATTGGTTAATTAATGACAATTAGTTAAGGAAAAGTGAAAATGCTTAAGAAACTTATAAGGATTGAGTTTGAGATGATCTTACCCATTGATGGGGATCTAATCATGGTTGTTGGATCATCAACGAGAGATTATAAGAGCAGGATAATGAGGATGGAGATAGACACATGAGCGACACATCATGAGAGCGAGTTCCTTGGCAGATTGAGCTATCTAGCTACAAAGCTCAAGCAGAGAAGAAGAGTTTGAGCCAGAAGGAAAGAAAAAGTGAGAGGGAGTAGCAACAAAGATTCCGATGGAGTTTTCCAGTGTCAAAGAGGCAACAACAGAGAGGCTAAGTTATTCCACTCAGAGACTACGCAAGGGTTGCGCAAAAGCCTCAAGGAGGCAGTGCGATTTAGTTGAGGAGAAGGGTGATTTAGGTGCTGGAGATTGGGAAAATTTCCAAAAGGCCAAGCGAGTCACTTCCAGAGGCAGAGTCAGCTAGGACATCAGATTCTGAGCAGTTCCAGGAGGAGTGCGAGTAGGGCCTGCGCAAGCACTGCGTAGAGGCTCACACAGTGCCAGTGTTAGTAGCTAGTTACAACTAGTTCGATGTTGAAATCTTGTGTGGAGTGAGACAAATTATCTCACAAATACTTTGGTTAGATTATTTGCAAGAGGATTGCCAGTTTGGCATCTAGATTATTGTACTTAGATTTCGTTGTTGCATATAATAAAATAAATTCTCATCTGATGCATCAGTTTTCGTAGTTGGGTTTTTCTAGGGACTTTTGTCTGAAAATATTGGTGTTATTTTGTTTTTTGTGTGCTCTATTTTCTCAGTTCTAGTTTATTTTCCACAATGTATTTTTATTGTGAAGAATTGCAGTGTGATTTATTCGTTATTTGTCGTAACAAATAAACTTCATAATTAATTAGTTAGAAGAATAAATTTCGAGTCGCTGCATTTCGACGAAATTTTCACATGGTATTAGAGTATTGAAGATCAGATCGGTGGCTCATTAGCGAGAAGGAAAATTTTGTGCAGGTTAAGAGGGAGTTTTGAGCATAGTGTTTAGGATTTGTGCAGGACAACCAGGCAGGTCAAATTGTTGGGTAGGAAATTCGATTTCCAGAACCAGATAGGTGGAAAAGTTAGATTTGTCTAGTAGCAGTTCCAACAGGCAGTGGATTTGTTGGATAGAGGGTTATGGTGAGCAGAGTAGTCAGTGGTTGAGCAAATCTTGGTGCAATTGGTTTGTAGGTAGATCAGTGGTAGTAGATCCACGCTAGGTGGAAGAGAAAAGCACATACAAAAGAATTTCTCAGAGGGTTTGTAGATCCAGTTGTTATGAGGAAATCCCTGATTTTCAGTTGTAGCATGTTGTAGCATTTTTTCCAGTCAGCCAGTGCAAGCTTCAGGAGCAATAGATCATGTACCAGATTCTGGGAAGGAATTCCGGAAGGTTGAGCGAGCTGCCCAATTGAAGTAGCAGGGAATGTGAGGATCAGAGAAGGACATTCGAAGGAAGACAATAACAAAACTGTGCGTTCCGAAAGGGAGTGCGATTAGTAGAGAGAAGGACCGAGCAATAAAGGGAGGAGATTCCTGTTTATTTCCCAATTTTTCAATTTTCGCAGAGATGGCCACAATAGGTCTTAAAGATAAAGATAGACTTGACGGAGTCTCGAACTTGGTATTTGGAAGGCTAGGATGCTATTCTTGTTGGATGAGCATGTCCTCGAAGAATTCGTGGCAACGGTTATAATTGTACCGAAAAATCCGATCCAGTTCCACGAATATAGGAAGGATGAAGCCAAAGCTAAGAGGATGGTCTTGGATGGAGTCCAAGATCATATCGTTCGACACATTGTAGAGAAGAGTACAACAAAGGAAATGTGGGATGTCGTCACAAAGTTATACTCGGATACATTAGAGAACAGGAAAATGGTTCTCAAGGAGAAGCTGAGGAATACGAAAATGATGAAGGGTGAAGATGTAACTCCATATCTCACTAAGATTCGAGCTGTCCAGGATGAGCTTGCAACTGTAGGTGAGAAATCCAAGGAGTGTGAGCTTGTGTGAATAACAGTCAATGGGTTTAACCCAAAGTGGGCCACATTTGTCGAGGGAATCATTGGACGTGATAGATTGCTTGATTGGGAATACTTGTGGAGTGATTTCACACAAGAAGAGCTAATGCTCAACCTTGTCAAGGGTACAGAGAGCAACAATAACAACAAAGGGTCGAAGGTCGAGAAGGAGGACAAGAATGTAGCCCTTGCAGTAAGGGAAAGGCGAAGAAAGATCCCAATCAAGGATAAGGCTCAAAGGGAGGAGAGGAGAAGAAAAGGGATTTGTTGAAGATCAAGTGCTTTAGGTGTGGTGAATTTGGTCAACACAATACTCATTGGTCCAAGAAGAAGATGGACAAGAAGGGGGAGCAAAAGGCAATAACTTCGATAGACAGAGGAATCATCCTCCAGGATGGAGAAATTTGCACTATATGGTAATGCGGTTGTACTCTAGGTGAGAGGTGGGGAGACCTTGAACTCTAGTTCCCAAGGTTGTAGAGATCTGGGCAAGTTCCAAGGAGGATAACATCAAACAGGTTCGTCCTTGTGGATCATTACCTTGCTACAAGGGCCCACAAGTTCAATAGAAAGAGGACCAGTGTCAGATGGCGCAATCAGATCATGAGAGACAGTTGTAGAGACTAGTAGCAGTGAGTTATTGAGGGGCGCAAAATCAATCAGGGCATAAACAGTTACTCAGTAGGTAGTGCAGATACTAGTGGTAGTCAAAGACTCAGGAGACATTTGTAGAGCCAATACAGAGACATAGTGGATCCGTAGTTTGGTTCTAAGTTGCAGTAGTTGCAGCAGCAAAAACATGAGATCAGATGCAATGCAGAGCAGTGTCGACAGCAGTGCAGGATGGCACAAGTTACAACGCAATGTCAGTAGCAACACAGATGCAGTATGGTTCAACCACAAGGTTGGTAGATGAATCAGAGAATGCACAATAGATTGGTGGGCAGTGATAGGTTGTCACAAATGTCAGACATCAACAACGTGAGGGAAGATGTTATAGGGGAAGACAATAGTGCGATTTTTTTTTATCTATTGTAGTAACTGGAAATTATTCTTCTAACTGTAAATTTAATTATGCAGTTTATTTGCTATGACAAACAACAAATACAATCACAATTGCAATTTTCACCATAAAAATACTGTGGAAAATAAAACATTGAAAGCTGAAAAAGTCTAGCACACACAGAAGAATTATGACGCAGTTGTTTTTGGACAATTGTCCCTGGAAAAACCCAATGCAGGAAAACAGGTGCAATAGATGAGGGTTTTATTATTACTCTTCAGCAGCAATTATGAGTACAATAATTTATATGCTCAACTAGTAATCTAATTTGAGGAAAATACTTGGCAAAATTATTGTGAGATTTTTCTCTCACCCCACAACTAATTTTTGCTTCCAAAATTACCTTCCTAGCCTCTATGTTGAGCCTCCTGCGTCACCCTTTGTGCAGTGCTTACACAGACCATGTGGGGATTTTGACCTTCCTTCCTTTGCCTCATCTTGGAACTGGAAAAATTCCTCTTGGAATGTTGCTACCCTTCTCTTCCACCTACTATTCACCCTGTGGCTCTATCTTCTTTGCTGAATTACTGCCACTGAGAAAATCGAACTGCCTGGGCAACTGAGTATCTGCACTGGTGTATTCTCCATCACCACATCGATCTCCTCTTATAACCCATTGTTGGAGCACCAATGACCAAGATTAAAACTTAATCAATGGCTAGGATCATCTTTGGATCGATCCATGTGAGTTTCTAGATGATTCTTGCCTTATCTCAATTAACACTGATTAATTAACCATATTCCCTAAAGTTTAGACTTAGGAAATATTTGAAAAAACGGTTAATAACCTAATTGAGACACTTCTAGGTAGAATTTCCAGAAACAATTTTTGGGTTTTGGAGATCTCATGTATTCTAGCCACTCCACCAAATTTCGTGGATAGAACACATCCGATGCTACAAAAACTAACACTCCCACTTAGCGATGAATGTGTTCTAGGGCTGCACTCCCTGTCACAACACCCTGTTTCTGCATCATCCATTGTCACGCTACTGATGTCTGGCTAGCCCACCAACTGCTATGCAACTCTGATATACGCTGCATTTGTGTTGCTGCTGACCTTGCTGTACTATTGCCAACACTGCATTTGCATTGCAACTCCTCCTCATCTGCTACTGCTGTAGCTGAGAATCATCCAAGGTAATTTGCCTCTACTACTGGAACAGGTTCTCCACCATACCCATCTGTTCTATGAAATAGATGAACTTAGCTCTTCCTATAGCTTTCGTGAGTATATCTGCAACCTGCACTTCTGTGGGAACATACTATAGCTGGACTACTCCATGTTGTACACAAGCTCTGATGAAATGACATTGAATATCTATGTGTTTTGACTTGTCATGAAACATTGGATTCTCAGAGAGCTTTATGCAACTCTGATTATCACAATAGACACTGGTCGCCTCCATCCTTTGCCTGAACAAGCTCACTAGCAGCTTCCGAAACCACATAGCTTCGCACGTAATTGTGCTTGCTGCCATATACTCTACTTCTGTAGAGGTTAGTGCTACTGACTTCTGCTTCTTGCTACACCACGAAACCATCCCTGATCCAACATTGAAGCAATACCTTGAGGTGCTTTTCCTATCCACTGCACTGCTTGCCCAATTTTCATCTGCGAATCCACATAATCTAACATCATCTGCTCGGGTATATTCCAACCCATACTCAACTGTGCCACACACATACCTCAGAATGTGCCTCACTACTGCTAAATGTACCTTCTTCGGCTCCACCATGAACTAACTAAGGGTATTGATTGCGAAACAAATATTTGGCCTAGTATTGACTAGATACATGAGAGATCCAATAAGTTGTCTCTACAAGGTGGGGTCAACATCCTTGTCATCTAATGCATCTATCTTCTTCCAGTTGGTGCTCATGGATGTAGACATGGGTCTGCAATCCTGCATTTTGAACCTCTTCAGAATATCTGTAGTGTATCTTCCTTGCCCATGGAATATTTCCCCATCCTTTTGCCACACTTCCAATCCTAATAAATAGTGCATCAACACCAAATCCTTCACGTCGAACTCTGCTGCCAGATTCCTCTTGCAGCCCCCTATGAGACCTGATGATCTTGTCAAAAAGAGATCATCCACATACAAAACTAAGATGAGTGGCTCTACCATCAAATAGTAAAGGTTGGGATCTGCGTCACTCTTGAAAAATCTCATCTGCTGCAAGTAGCAATAAATCCTACCATACCATGCCCTAAAAGCTTGCTTGACTCTGTATAGATCTTTCTTTAGTCTGCACACATGAGTGCGCCTTTGATGCGTTTAGAGGCCCTCTGGCTATTCTATGTACACTTCTTCCTCTATCACCCCATTTGAGAAGGTTGTCTTGACGTCCATTTGGTGAATCTGCCATCCCATCTGAGCTGCTGGGGATATAAGTGACCGAATAGAAGTGTATTTGGCAACTGGGGCGAAGGTCTCCTCATAATCTATCCCTTCTTTTTTTGCATACCCCTTTGTTATGAACCTAGCCTTGTATTTTTCAACACTGTTGTATGCAACATATTTGATCTTGTAGATCCATCGAGAACCTAAAACTGATTTGTCTTCCGGCCTTGACACCAGGAAAATTTCCAGAAGGCCAAGTGAGTCACTTCCAGATGCAGAGTCAGAAAGGACGTCAGATTCTGAATGTTTCCAAGGGGAGTGCGAGGAGGGCCTACGCAAGCATTGTGCAGAGGCTCATGCAGGGCCAGTTCTAACAGCTAGTCAGAGCCAGTTCGACGCTGAGATTGGGTGTGGAGTGAGACAAATTGTCTCACAGATATTTTGGCCAAATTATTTGTTGGAGGATTGCCAGTTTGGCATACAGATTATTGTACTCAGATTTTGCTACTGCATATAATAAAATAAACGCTCATCTGCTGCAACAGTTTTCCTAGTTGGGTTTTTCTGGGAACTTTTGTCTGAAAATATTGGTCTCATTTTGTTGTGTGTGTGTGCTTTGTTTTCTCAGTCCCAGTTTATTTTCAGCAACATAATTTTATTGTGAAGAATTGCAGTGTGATTTATTTGTGATTTGTCATAACAAATACACTGCATAATTAATTAGTTAGAAGAATAGATTTACAGTTGCTGCAATTTGAGGAAATTTTGACAATTAAGGAACTACTGAAGTATTGAAGGTGTGCTAACAGAGGGCTGAGAATCAGATCCTCCAAGCTGCTAGTGAGGATGTCTGGGAGAGGAGAATAAGCTTGTCTTCTGTGGGATGATTGCTAAGAGATGGAAGGTTGTTCAAGGGTTTTGAACAACAGACCTTGTTGCCCTAGTAGGTCTGTCTCAATGGCATGATCAGTCACTCAATAGACCTTAAGTCTGTCCTAATACGCTTGGAGAAATGCGCTCTAGATTTGGGCACAAGTAGAGGGCCAAGACCCTAAAGGAGCTTGATTGTCCCTATGTTAAAAATTTCTGTTTTCCCACCCCGGTTTTCAGTTTCTCCTTATTTCTCCCATGTAGTTAAATGCCCTTTCCCAACCATACATTCAACAAGCTGGAAAAAATAAATTTGCTGAAAACACAAATTCTGGAAAATTTACAGAATGCTGGAAATTGCAGAAATAAAAATCAGCAATAATAAACAGCGATTAAAACACATTAAAACACTGATATTTTTGGTCAACATGACCCTGGAAAAACCCCCTACAACTCTTAGGGAAAACCAGTTTGAGAGCTCTTCTTTATTTCTGAAAAATGTCTTTTTACAGCAAGAAAATTTCAGCAAAAATTACAGCAAAATAAA
>APFE031070160.1:0-43540 GCA_000404065.3 Pinus taeda
TTATCATCAAGCATGTCCCCATGCTTGCTTACTCCTCTTGGATCCTCTTCTTTCTGTAGTAGATGTTGTACCTGTAGATGCTTCCTTGACCAAACAATCCAATCCTGAGTTATGCCTCTCCTTGAACAAAGGTGCTTTAACCTTCTGTTTCTCATATTTTGCCTGCCACATGTTCTTGTCCTTTAGCCATTTAAATGCTTGCTTAGAAAGTAGATCATTTTTCTGTTTCAGTCTCCCTAATTCTTCTTTTAACTTTTCATTTGCTTTGACCAACTTAGCATTATCCTTCTTATGTGCCTTGTTCTCTTCTGTTAATTGTTTTTCCAGGATTTTGCTAATTTCCAATTGATCAGTTAAGTCTCGGATTCTTCCCAAATTGATTTCCTTTTCAAAATCTTGTGTTGTTTTCATTAATGATGTTGTTGCTGCATCATCATATGAAGAATCCCTTTCAAGGACTTTTTGTGCAATGTCATTTTCTTCTTGTTTTCTTGGAGAATATGCTTCTACTTCATTGTCTAAGTCAATGGGACTCTTATTCCTAAATCTTCTAGGAATAGACATAACAGATATTTCAGTTCCCTGCATGGCCATGTTTTTAGCTCTTGTTCTGGGATACAAGGGTGAATTCATCAAGCTTCTGTTTTCCTGTTCTATTTTGTCTTGTGCTTCATTAATTTGTTCAATAAAATGATTTTTGGACATGAATTCTCTCCATACTATGCCCTGTGATCTCACTTGATACTCAACTAGGATTTTGATCAATCCTTGGTGGTAAATCTGTCCTGCTTTAGGCCTGTGTTCCTGCTTCACTGTTTCAATCATTCTCAAAAGGCTCTTATATAGGAAATATGGTAAATTAATCATATCCTCCCCTTTGATATGTTGTAGAAGCCTGACATGATACAAGTGGGCAATGCTATATCCTCTATCACAAGTCAAAAACTTTTGGATGACCAAGACCAACTCACCCCATGGTTCATTGAACCATTCCCTTGGTATCCCTTTTGTCCTATCAAATATCCCCTTCTGGTTTTTCTTAAGAAAGAAAGTCCACGCTTTCTCTTTGAAGTGTAGGCCTTTGTAATACTTCTCCCCTATCTTTGGCAAATCTAAGGCTTTGGAAAGGTATTCCTAGGTCACATGAATAATGACTTCTCCTACTCGTGTCTGGTCCTGACTGAAATTGTTTATAAAGTCCCTGGTTATCTCTTCAGAATGGCCATTAAATTTTTGTAAAAAGCCTATCATCCCTGCTTGATAAAGTTTTTCTATAGTTTCCTTCCCCCAGCTTTCTATCTGAAATTTTGGCTCTACTCGGGTTGTCATTGTTTCTGAAAACCAATGAATGTATGCTTCTGCTGTTACTAATTTCATCTCAACAATAAAATTTATGACTATTGTTTTTTTTAAAATGAAATTCTGGAAGCAAAGAATCTTACCTTCCTCCTCTCAATCAACTTAATTCTGACTTCCTTAACCTCTGTTTTACTCTTTTCTCTGCAACAGCATTGTTTTAGTTCCCTGTTCAATGCAAACAAACACCTGTATACCCCTGTCAAGATGCTGATCTTTGTTTTTGAAAACAAAATACATATGCAAACAATGTCCATGTATGCTCATCGCCTTATATTGTTGCCAAAATCAAACCATCGTTTTACTGTGTATGTACAACCAAGAAAACTAAGGAGTGTTTTGCATGCATATGGCTCTCGGCCTCATCATCAAAGTTTTAAAAAAAAAAATCCAAAATGCTCTCGGCCTAATCAAAAACATTTGCAAAAATGCTTTCAACTGTATCACAAAATTTTGGAAAACATGCTTGCGGCCACATCATAAAAAATTACAAAAATGCGCTTGGGTATTTCATAAAAATATGCAAAAAGGCTCTCAGCCATCAGCATGAAAGGTTGAGGTTTATACACATAATTTCGGCCTCAAAACACAGATGATAAAACAAAAACACATCGCATTTAGTTCTAAATGGCTCAGCAATCGAACTCCCTTTTGCAACCAAAAATTTCACATGGCATGGTTCGTTCAGTCCTTAGACATTTCAATCCCCTGTTTCGGTTCAAACGAAAACAACAACGCGCAGCAAGGGTTCATAACAAAGACCATACGGGTCGTTACCAAAATTATATCATTTATCAATGGTATAGAGACTAACAGCGCGCAGCAAAACAAAGGATGCGTAATTAAAACAATGGTTAATCGACCAACAACGCGCATTTAAACAAATCCTCGGCACTATGACATGGACTCTGCCTCCCCTGTTTTACGAATTGTATTATGATTTGTTCACAACACTCCGATTTTGGTGCACAACACTCCACATACGATCCTATACCCCTAACGTGTTGTGCATGCAACATGTTTAAACTTTAAATGCTGCGTTGTTAACTAATGCTCTATGCCAAGATTCACGCATCAAATCCTATCACCATATCCCTTAACTGTTGTCAACTGAATTTTTGCTGGACATAATGCGGGTTTGTAGCATTACTTGGTTGTCAACGAGCACTGTGGAGTGTAAAACGACGCTCCAAATCCCTATTACTTCGGTCAATTGGACTGGTGGCAAGGCAAAAGGTTTAACAATTAATTACAGGCAATTTTACACACACACATCCCACATTCGCCGAGCGTAAACAAACTCACTGTTACCTGACTGGATCCCGATCGTTCAGCGTTTAATTCGGGCAATTTCCCTTCTTATATTGTTCCAGGCCCACTTCAATCTCCTTTTACTATCTCGCAGCTCCAAACACCATCGCTCTGAGCTTTTTTGCAATGAGGAATAAGGTTGAACAGTGCAAGAACTGCTGGTCATTTTATGACCGTTTCATGGTGTACTATGCACATTGTTCATTGGCGCTAGAGAGGTATGGGCGTCCTGTTGACCAGTCGCCTAACTGTTTCATGAGGGTGGCCGGATCATTGTTTGAAATTGTTTGTATGCGCATAACTCCTGCACCGCGCACAACCCAATAGAAAATGGTTATTACGCCACGGTGTCTGCCCTGTACCTGTGTGTTGGCCTGGTTTGTCGTGTTGTGGAGGTCGTGTGTTTTCATTTCATACCTATGGCTGCATATTACATCATTGCCATTGTCGTGTGTTCTAACAATGCTCCTCATGCAATGAGTTAGAACCGGATGCAATGAGTTAGAACCACATGCAGTTATCATCGTTGATCCATAGGCCGATTCCACTACCATTTATGAAATCATTTTACGCCAACCTTTGCACACAGCCTTCTCCTTATACCTTATCTTATGCGCCTTAACCTTATAATTTATGCACGCGGCTTCTCCTTGTATCATATATATATGCACTTTGATTACCTTAAATCACTATATGCGCTTAAGTTTTCCTTTTCATTTGTATGCGCGCCTCCTTATATGCACGTTAATCATATGCATGTTTATTCCTTATAGCTCATAGCGCATACCCATTTTAACTATAGCGCATAAAATATATATGAATTTTATATAGCGCATGATTTGTTTTGACTTATATGCACATCTTTATGATTTTAAAATGACCATCTTAGGTCATGTTTAAAATCATCACCATTACTAATGCTTGAATTGTATGTGCAGGTTGAAAAATTTGTCCTAGCTTGGTCTTTATGCTTCTAAAGAAAAATACTTAGGGTTATAGGGAATATGTATAGGGGATGTGTATGGATGAAATGGAGTATGATGTATAGGGGTTATAGGATATGTATAGGGAATATAGGATATGAATGATAATGAATATCCTCAGGTACTAACTTCAACTTAATCAAAGACTAAAAAGTTCTAAAAAAAAATTGAATTTCAAGCACAAAATGACTATACATATACTCCCTTGGATGATGTCTGTACAGGTGGAATGAAATCAATTGATCAAATGTTGTAGATGGATTAAAAAGTAAATTTTATTGCTGCTCCTTGTTCTTCATGCTCTCATTCTTGAATTGTTCAGGTCCCTCTGTAATGATGTCTTGACTCAGGTCCCTCTGCAATGCTTATGGAATATGTACATGTTGTTTTGCCATTGACAGGTCTCTTCAGGTCCCTCTGTAATGATTTCTCGTTTCAGGTCCCTATGTTGATAATACAAGTTCTATCAATACTTCAGCTTTCCAGCTAAAGTTGTGATGCAATGCTCCCCCTTGCTGAAGATTTGACTTGTCCTCAAGTCAGTTGTGTGTGGAGAGTTTCCTGCATTGAAATTATGTGAGAACAGTAGAACGAGAATATAGAATTCATAGAGTCCAAGTTGCCCTGGTTTTCCCCTATGAATTCGTGTTTGCTTGGTGCCAGTTTCCTGATTTTCACTAGCAAACAAATTATTTTATTTTATTTTTATTTTTATTTTTTATTTGTTTTTTTATTCATCTACAAAACTAGAAGATGGCTGAGCCTAGTGTGCCATAATTTCCAGTCCTGTATCCTCTACCAGTTGTTTCATAAATGCTTCCTTACTGAGAGGCCTATTATAAACTTTGAGCCTATGTCCATTCACTACAAATGAGGTGGAGTCCTAGTCAATTGTCTTGATCTTTACTGCTCCATTATCAAAGATTTCTTCAATTTCGTATGGGCCTAGCCAGTGTGTTGTAAACTTTGCTTTGAAGTCTTTGAATTTGGAGTAAAAAAGTAAGGCCCAGTCTCCCTTGTGAAATGTCTTTGTTTTGATATATCTATCGTGCCACTTCATTCTTTGTTGTTGCACTAATGTGGTATGTTATATAGAATGTTGATGATGCTCATCCAATTGGTTCAATTCCATAATCCGTTGTTGTTGTGCTTCAGTCAGGTCCAGTCCTAGTTCAGCTGCTAGTCTGTATGTTTGTATCTAAAACTCTATAGGCAATAAGGCCTCTTTGCCATAAACCAACTGATATGGACTAAAACCAGTTGTGTTCTTCCATGTGATTCTGTAGGCCCATAGTACATCCTTTAACTTTTCAGACCAATCTCTTCTGTTCAGCTGTACTGTTTTAGTCATGATATTTTCTAGGACTTTATTTGTGGATTCCACCTGACCATTTGCTTGAGGGTGATATGGTGTAGACTTCCTGTGTTTGATCTTGTATTTCTCTGTTAGATCCCGTACCAGCTTTGATGTAAATTGTGTTCCTTGATCTGTTACAATCTGTCTAGGTACTCCGTATCTTACAAATATTTCTTCAAAGAGGAAGGTGACCACGGTATCTTCTGTTGCTCTGCTCACTGCTTTGGCCTCCGCCCATTTGGTTACATAGTCCGTGCATACTAGGATGTACCTTTTTCCATTTGATGGTGGATTAATAAGTCCAACAAAGTCAATTTCCCATTGCTCAAATGGTTCTATGAGGCCCTGTGGCTTGAGCGGCATCTCATATGATGTGATTGGTCTCCATGTTCTTTGGCAACTGTCACATTGCTTGACATATGCCTTAGAGTCTCTGAAGATAGATGGCCAGTAATAGCCCAATTGCAGCATCTTATATGCTGTTCGTTTGTCTGCAAAATGACCACCACATGGTTCATCATGACATGCTCTCAGAATGTCTAATATTTCATCTTCTCGCACACATTTTCTAATCATTAAATCTGAACCAGTATAAAATAAATCACCATTTACCCAACTATACCTAGAACTTTCTCTAACAATTTTCTTTCTTTGCTTGTTAGTGAATTGAGTTGGAAATTTTCCAGAAGATAAATAATTTGCAATGTCTGCAAACCATGGTGTTTTTACTGTTATGGCAAACAGATGTTTGTCTGGAAAGTTGTCTACAACTGGATTTGGGTCATCAGGTGATTGTATGCGAGACAGAAAGTCAGCCACTTGATTTTCTTTCCCTGGCCGGTCTTGTATTGTGATATTAAATTCTTGCAATAACAGTAACCATCTTGTTATTCTTCCATTGGTGATGGGTTTATTCATCAAGTATTTGATTGCTGAATGATCTGTATGAATGAAAACTTGATATCCTGTTATATAGTGCCTGAATTTATTTACTGCATGTATGACGGCTAACATTTCTTTCTCTGTGACTGTGTAGTTCAATTCTGCAGGTGTTAGATTCTTACTTATAAAGTATATTGCATAATTGAACAAGTTCTCTTTCTGCCCAAGAGAGGCACCTATCGCAGTATCTGATGCATCAGTGGAAATATGAAACGGCAAAGACCAGTTTGGCCCACGGAGAATGGGTGCCACTGACAATTTTTCTTTTAAGATTTGAAATGCATTTTGACAACTATTTGTCCATTGAAATTCAACATCTTTTGCTAATAGTTTGAACAGAGGTTGGGCTATTTTACTAAAGTTTTCATTGAATCGTCTATAGTAGCCTGCATAGCCCAAGAAACTCCTTACCTCCTTTTGTGTTGTAGGTGGCATCAGGTTAACTAGGACTTGGATTTTGGTTGGATCCACTTTAATTCATGAAGCGGAAATATGGTGTCCCAGGACTATACCTTCTGTCAACATCATATAGCATTTTTCGTTGCTCAATGAAAAATTTGTTTCTATACATCTTTTCAAGACTTTCTCAAGATTGTTGAGGCAATCATTATATGTGTTTCCATAAACTGTGAAGTCATCCATGTAAACCTCTACACATTCATGGACTAGATCAGCAAATATTGCAAGCACTGCTCTTTGAAAAGTTGCAGGTGCATTGCATAAACCAAATGGTAAAACATTATATGCATAGGTTCCCCATGGGCAAGTAAATGTTGTCTTGTCTTGGTCTTCTGTTTCTATTCTAATCTGGTTGTATCCGCTAAACCCATCCAAGAAAGAGAAAAATTTCTTTCCAGCTAAAGAGTCTAACACCTGGTCAATGAATGGTAGAGGAAAATGATCTTTTAATGTGGCTTTGTTTAATTCCCGATAGTCTACACATACCCTCCACTTTCCATTTTTCTTTCGTACAATAACCAATGGAGAAACCCATTGACTATCTGAAATAGGATAGATGAATCCAACATTTAACAATTTTTGCAGTTCCTCTTTCACTATTTCTTTCATCATAGGATTCATTCGTCTTTGAGGTTGTCTTACAGGTTTAAGTTGATCATATGTATAGATGTGGTGGATACATGTGCTAGGATGGATTCCTTGCATATCAGTATAATCCCAGGCAAATGCTTTTGAGTATTTTTGTAGTAATGCAATTACCTCTTGTTCTTGTGTTGATTGCAACTGGTTCCCAATGTTTAAATGTTTTCCAGGATATACCTCAATTGTTTTTATTGTTGGATTGGAAATTGTGTTTACAGGAAAGATGTCTATGAAAGAATTCCGCAAAGTTTGAACAATACAAGTTTCCTGAAAACACTGATTCAAAAGGTCACTTGCAGCTTCATATTGGACTTCTCTAAGCTGCTCTAAAATACTTGGTTCCGAAATGAAAAGATCCATTAAGTCTTCATTCTCTTCCTCTTCTCTAAAGTCAAAGAATTGATTTATACTTAAAAATGATTTAGTTTGTTGTTTTTCTTGAGTTTCAAGTACTGATTCTAAAGAAGTTGATTGTGCAGGTGAATAAAGAGCAATATGTTTCCTCTCATCTCCATGTGAAATAATCATGCTTCCTGATCTGCATCCTATGAAGGCATCAGTGGTAGCTAACCATGGTCTGCCTAAGATTAGAGGATGTCATCCCAAATTTGTTTTCGGTTGCAAGATAAGGAAGTCAACAAGATACTCACATGAATCCAAAGAGACTATGATATCTTCTAATATTCCTTCCGGAACAACTTTAGATCTGTCTTCTAGTTCTAAAATTGTAGAATTTGATCTAATGTTGTTTAATTGTAGAGTTTTCATTGTCTCCATTGTCATTACATTTATAGCTGCTCCCAAGTCTATTAATGTGTTTGGTACTGAGAAATTATTTATTGATATAGTAACCATAGGGATACCAGGATCAATATATTTCTCTACAATAGTTTGCGTAGACATGAGGCTTGCTAGTTTACCAATGACTTGGATTGTAGTGGGATCCTTCTTCTTTTTCCCTGATTTCTTAATGCATAATTCTTTTATTGTTTTAGCATATATTGGTATTTCTTTAATTGCCTTCAACAAAAGAATTTTTACATAAGCATTTTTTAACTCATCTAAAATATCAAATTCAGGAAGGGTTATTTCTTTTGGTTGATCCACTAACCTTTCAGGATAAGGTAGTGTTTGAGTTGTAATCGTTTTTCCTTTCTAAACTTGTATTTCAGTTTGTGATGTTTCAGGTGATTCTCCTTGTTCAGTTGGCTCTTCTACGATTGGCGGAGAATCCTTCTTAAGCACTTTGCCAGACCTTAAATGGACATCATTTAGAGGAAGAATAGGATATGTCGGAAAATATGTTGCTTCCTCTACAGTGTGCAGACTTGTCCACTTTGTTATTCGGATTTGCCACTGGTTGGGCTGGTAATTGAGTTGGTCTGGGTTGGTTTGAGGGTAGCTGTAACTGTTGTGGTTGAGTCAACAATGGTGGTGGATTCTGTTGTTGAAATGGCATGGATGGTGGATATGCAGAATTTTGTTGCGGAAATGGCATGGACTGTGGATATTGTGGATATGGAAATGGTTGTTGATATTGTTGCTGGTAATGTTGTTGATACTGTTGAGGTGGCTGGTTTCCATAACCATATCCTCTCCAACCTTGTGCAGGTTGTTGTGGATATTGTTGTGGAGGCGAAGCTTGCCACGGCATTGGAGGAGTCCAAATATTTTGAGGTGGATAGAGGTAATTTTGTTGAGAGAATTGTTGTGGATTTTATTGAGGCATCCTAGGTTGCCATGCTCTTCGTGGTGCTACATAATAAAAACCTTCTATTCCTGGCACTTCTTCCATTGAATTCATTTGTAATTATTTCAATCTTAGACAGTTTTCTGTGGAATGATTTTCTGTACAAAGACCACATACCTGAATACTATCCAAAGGGCATTCTCCTAATGGATGTTTCTTTCTACATTTGGAACAAAAGATTGCTAAAGCTTGTTCTTGTTCTTCTTTCTTCTTGTTTGCCTTAAGAACATCCACTTGTGTTCCTAATGTACTTAAGAGGTCTGTTTTGAATTTTTCCAATAAGCTCCCTATTTCAGCTCTTGTGATCCCTCCTGCAGCTGACTTTGCTGCTTTTGAACTTACTTCTCCTTTTCCAGTTTTTGACCTTCCTCTAGAATATTTTTGACATAACTCAACAATTTCTTCGAATGGCAGGTTTGAAATGTCACCTTTACCCATTATATTCAAAATGTCAAGGTATTCATCCCTTACACCCTTGAGAAAAATTGTTCGAATGGTGTCCTGATTTAAAGAGTGTTGTTTAGATTTTTGTAGATTATATGCAAATCTTTCCAAATATTCCTCTAAACTTTCATCTTCTAGTTGTGTCATGCTGAAAACATCTTCCTTGGAATCTCTAGATCTACAATAAGCTTGATATTTTTTAAGGAAGACTGATCTCATGTCATCCCAAGAATTTATTGTTTGTTCTCCTAAACCCATGAACCATTTTAAAGTTGTTGCTTTCAATGTTGCAAGAAAAAGACGGAAGTTTATGAATGTCATCAGTGTATCCATATGTTCTACATAGAATATCAAATTCGAACATAAAAGCATCAGGATCTTCCGTGGACATTCCATAAAAATTTGGCAATACAGAAGGTGGAATATTTTTCATTTTCACTTCTTCTCCTAATATTGCACTTGTGTCTACTATTGGAAAGCCAAAGGTAGCCTCATGATCATTACCATCTTCTTGTCTTTTCCGATCATTTTCCATCTTCCTATCATTTTCTTGTTTTGCCTCCTTCTCTCTTTTCCTTCTCCATTCCCTTTGTTGTCTTTCATACTCAATTCGTTGTTCAGGAGTGAAGATAACAGATCCATGTCTTTCTTCCGCCATTGACTTAGTTGTTTCAATTTTGGGTAAAGATTCAGGTCGTTCAAAGACAGGTTGACTCATAGATGGAAAAACAGGTGGTTTTCCTTTGATAATTTCCTTTTGTTTTCCTGAAGTTGATGGTTGTTTTTGTTTTGCTTCCCAAGCTAACAAAGTTTGCCTCTCAATCAAAGTTAATCTTTGGGCAGTTCTTTGTTTTTCTGCCAATTCCTCAATTATTGGATTACCAATAACTGGGTTGTTTGATGATCCTATCTCTACTTGTGGGGGGTTTTTAATAAATCTACCTTGAGGATTTCTAAATCTAGGCATAAAGAAACATAATTAAAGAAAAGGAATGTAACTAATGTTTTTGTTTGATTTGGATTTTATCTCTCTATTGACTATGCCGATATTTGCCTCCCCTGCAACGGTGCCAAAATGTTGAGCTAATTTGTGTACCTAAATTAACACAATTATTTCTTATCAATCCAGGTTGTTTATGCATTGAGGCAAGTTCATTATATGTGGAGATCAGATATAATCAAACCTTGAAAAATAAGTTATTCAAAAGCAATACATCCTACAACTCTAATTCAATTAGTTTAAAGCAGAGGAAAAATATTGAGATGGTTCTTGATTCAAGAAATCCACATTTGCCTCAACTACCACTTAATGAATCAGAGATTAAAATCAAGAACTTAAGATGGATAAATTGTTAATGAAAGAAACTCTTAACTTAAGAGACACGTAAAGTATTTCATCATAATTTATTCATCTCAATACCAAAATCACACTAAGAAACTTCTTGCATGCAAACCAAAAAAACTAGTTTTAATTCATCATTTTAGCAGAAGAGATGCTCAACTTGAACACTTGTTTTTCTCCAACTTAATAAAGTGATGAATAAGCTAAGAACTAAAGCAATCAATCACTATGCATGAAACATGAAGCAATCTGAAATAAAGCTTTGAAAAACCAGTTCTACACTAAACAGATTACAAGAAATAAAACTAGTTAACAAGGAAGTGTACTTAGCTTGGAGTGGGGGACCTCCACCCTTGCCTTGCACACTTGAGAAGTAATATCAGAAGCTCAAATCAATTACACATCCATAGCATTGAGCAGCAAAATAATAATAGCACAAGTCTTCAAATTAACTCCTCAATCAAAAGTGTCACAACATAAAAGTATAATAAGTCAATACATAAGCCATCAAAGTTGTGGCTCTTAAATAAGAAGTCTCATGAAACAAACTGATCTATATTCACTCTAGCAAACCCATCTACTCTAATCCATCTATCCAAGTCGAATTCACTACTCTCATCCCAAGAAATATAACCAATCCCATAGAATCTCAAAACTGCCATATTTTTATGGGATTTCTGAATGACTAGTCATGATTGACTAGCACCAAATGGGCCTAATAAAGCTTGTTTTATTCGAACTAAGCATAGGTGGCTTAGTCCTAGTTCCCAAGATTTCCATTCATGTATTAAATTCATGCCCAGGTGTCCTGCAACCACATCAACCATAGAGTGATTACGAGAATTTCTGAATCTGCCAAATTTGCACTTAAAATCAAACTTTCATAAAAACTTTAGAAATTGACAAATTAAAAATAAATACCTGAATGGATATCAAATATACATCAAAATGGAATGGATGAAGTGAAAATGGATGATAAATAGATGGATTAGTAAGTTTCTTAGAGCAAAATAAGACCAAAACTAAGGCCCAACACTTGGTTCCAAACGTGAGATCCTCTTATATTATCATCCATCCTTATGCGGTCATTATCTAGCCACGAACTTGCATATTTTTCTTTCCAAGTGATTGCCCATTGTACTTCTGGTTCCTTTATCCATCGCCACCATAATTTTTCCCCTAAAACCTTACTTAGGACTTCAGGATCATCCAATCCGAGACCCCTATAGTTTTTGGGTTTGCAAATTTTTTCTCAGGCAACTAAGGCCCACTTCTTCTTTTCTTCCCCCTTGCCCCAGAGGAAGTCTCTTTGGATATTTCTCATTTGATGCAGGAATCCTTTAGGAGAAGGGATAGTTGAAAGCATAAAGATCGGGATTGATTGTAGAACCGCCTTTATGAGGATCAACCTGCCAGCCAAGTTTAATGATATCATTGTCCATTTCCTGGTCTTGTCCTGCAACTTGCTTATCATTGGCTCCCAGATACTCCTGTGAAGCGGTTTTGCAGTTAAAGGAAATCCTAGATATTTTGAGGGGAGAGAATCTCTTTGAAAGCCCAGAATTCTAGATATGTTCCTATGAATAGCAATGTTAGTATTAAAGAAAAAATATTGGATTTGGAGTGATTAACTTCCATACCTGAGGCCATGGAAAATTCATTGAGGATTTGTTTATAAACAAGAGCCTCTTTGATAGTGGGTATTCCCTGCAGCATGGTATCATGCACAAATTGTTGATGAGTCAAGGCTTGTCCATTGTCAGAGAGTTGTATACCCCTTATGTTACCAACTTCTTTTGCATGCTTGATAGCTCTGCCCAGTCCTTCCATCATGAGGATGAAGAGAAAGGGAGAGAGAGGGTCACCCTACCTGAGTCCTCTAGAAGGGGTCAAGGTCTCCGAAGGAGAGCCATTGACTAAAATTGAAAAACTAGAAGAGGTAATCAAAGCCATGATCCATCTTACCCAATTGTGGTCAAACCCGAAAGAAATAAGAACTTTCCTTATATAGTTCCAATTCAGCTTATCATAAGCTTTGGCAATGTCCAGTTGCATAATCATGCCATCTTTTCTCTTGCTAGTAAGGGAGTGCACCACTTCATGTGCTTGGATGATATTATTAAGAATTTGCCTTCCTTCCACATATCCAGCTTGTTCCCCTGAAATTAGTGAAGGCAAGAGGGGTTTGAGTCTATTTGCAACCACTTTTGAAATTATCTTGTATACAACATTGCACAATGTTATAGGTCTGAATTTATCAGGGGTTAGAGTCAGCTCCTGTTTAGGGATCAGAGCTATAAAAGAGGAATTCAACACTTTCAAAATGGTTCTGTGCCTCCTGGAATATTTCACTACCTGCAGAATATCATGTTTGACAATATTCCAGCAAGCTTTGAAGAAGTCAACATTGAAACCATCCGGGCCTGGCGCCTTTCCATTCCACATTTCCTTGAGAACCCCACTAACCTCCTCTTCGGTCACAGGCCTGTAAGGATTCATATTATCCTCTCTGGAAACCATCCTGGGTATATGCTTAGTGAAATCCAGGATGTAGTGATCTCTTTCATAACAAGTTTCCTGTGCTATGCTTCGAAAGTGCTGGACTAGAACTGCTTCTATTTCTTCATGAGAATTTAGATTATTTCCTCTTTTATCCTTAATCAGAGAAATTCTATTGTGTTTTCTGTTTTCCATGGTGGATTTGTGAAAAAATCTGGTATTACGTTCACCTTCCTTTAGCCATTGGACTCTGGATTTTTGTCTCTAGAATATTTCCTCTTGTTTGCATATATTCTCCCATTGTTGTTGATATTTGGTGGCTTGATCACTTCTTACTTTGTCATGGCCCTCTTTGATAATGGTTTGGTTAAGTTCCCGCATTCTTCCTTCAAAATTTTTTCCCTTCAAAGATATTGCCAAATTCATTCTTGTTCTATTTTTTGAGCCAGATTTTGATGTGATTCAATCTTTTCTGTAGAAGGAACATTCCGGTTCCCTCAATATTTAAATCCTCTGCCCACCACTCAGTTACATTGCTCATGAAATTTGGGTGGGACAGCCAGATATTCTCAAATCTGAATGGTCTGTTCTTGGGGTTACCAATGCCTTGAACCTCCAGATGTACCGGCCAGTGATCTGAGCCTCCAAAGGGGAGCACTCTTGCCACCATTTCCTTGTTATTGAGCATAAGATCCACTGAGATTATGAATCTATCTAACTTGGAAGCTACATGGGATTCTCCTCCTCTTTTATTGTTCCAGGTGAAGATTTCGTTATTCATTTCAGTATACACCAGCTTCATCTTATCAATAAAGGTTTGCAAAGCCAAAGAGTCTTTGCCTAGAACTCTAGCTCCCCCTTTTTTCTCCGTTAGTGATCTAATCATGTTAAAATCACTCCCTAAGATCCACGGTATTCCTACATGTCTGTCTCTGAGAGACTCCAAAGAGTTTAGAAGCATGAGTTTTCCATCCAATCTTTGAGGTCCATAGACATTTGTTACCAAGTAGGTTTCCTTATCTCCTATTAGTTGTACTACTACAGATAAATAATCCCTAGATGCCTCTGCATCTATTAAGTCAATTTTTTGTGGATTCCAAAGTGTGAGAATACCTCCTGCTATCTTCTCCGCTTTGACTTCCAGAAACTCAAATCTCTTGAGCCATTTACTATGGATATCTCTTATCTTCTGAATGGAACATTTATTTTCTTGGATGAAAATCACATCCAGAGATGCTTGTTTCGTTCTGTTACTTAGTAACCTTTGTTTCCTTTCGCTACCTACACCCCTAATATTCCAAGAAGTGAATTTCATAATTAACGATTAGTAAAGGAGTAACTGGATAGATCTTTCATATTACCTGAGTCTATCATTAGCTTTCCACATTCCATGAACAACTCATTCTGCTTTTTTCTGTCCCTCTTATTTCCTGGGATTTTGGGTGCTAGTCCTGTTGTATTTTTCAATGTTTTCACTCCTTCGTTGCCTTGTCTATCTTTGTGTTTAAGTCTGTCCACCCCTTTATTCTGGGTTTTCCATAAAAACAGTTGCTGAACCCTATTGAACTCCTCTGTAGGTAATGAGTCTAACCCTTCTTTGGTTCCCTGATTCAAGAAACCTTCCAAATCTAGGTTCTCTTTCTCAAGAATTTCCTGGAGTTCATGGTCCTCCATTTCCATCTCACTTTGAGTCATTTCAAGATCCATATCCTGTTCTGCATAACTTATCATAAATTCTTTTTGTTTGTTGTTTTCTTGTATTGGTTCATTGTCTTCTGTTTTCTCCTCCTCCACTGGGCTTCCTTCCTTTGCTTTAACTGTCTCTATTGGATCTTCATCTGCTTCCAGGACATGGAACATGTTTTGGTTCGCTTGCTGCCCTACAACTTTACGTGTTCTTATTCCTCTTTTGCCTCCTTTTCCTTTGTGTTCCACCCTAAGGAAACTTTATGAATCCTTCATTGAGTCAGCGTTTTTTTCTCTTTCTATCTTACTGAGAGGGCAGTCTCTAAACAGATTTCTGTGCTCATGACATTTGCAACATCTGAATGGAATATGTTCATAATCTACCGTTTGCATCCATTCTTCATCAAAAACTTCCAGAATAACCTCATCTAGCAAAGCTCCAGAGAGATCCATCTCCACACATATTTTGGCGAAGGAAGTATACTTTCCCCTTCTAGTGGCCTCAGAAACTTTGACAAAACGCCATAACTTGTTTCCTATGGCTAATAGGGATTTCATTTGCCAGTAGTCAAGAGGTAGAGAGTAGAGTCTTACCCAGACTGGGACTGAAGTAGAAGTTTCGTGTTTTGGGAAGAAATTCATAATCCATGGTCGTATATAGAGGTCTACTGCAGCATAAAAGTATGGCCCTCCTTCAAACACTCTGTCCTTATCTTCAATATTTGCAAAAACTACAATGAAAAATCCCTTGGACCCCAGATGTAGGTCAATGTTGCCTTTTGGTTTCCAGTGGTATTTAATCCATGTTTGTAAGGCTTTTTCATTGGCCCACAACCCCATAAATTTGCAGATGATTGCATAAGTTTACATGTGATCCTTGTGCGCTTGTAGCGTTGGGTCATTTAAAATGACCCTGGGAGTTACCGCCGCTTTAGGTTTGCATGGGCCCATGTTTGCTTTGTATTTAGTGCCTTGTTCTCGGATTTCTTCTTCATTTTCCATTGCATTATTGTGCTTCATTGACTTATTCCCCTCTTTCTCTTCTTCTCTTCTTCTATCCCTTCCTTCTGAAGGCTCTCTATCATTTTCCATTGGTTTTTTCCCCTGCTAGCAACAACCTGCTTGTAGGAGGGAGATGAGCTCCCTCCTATACGTCCTTTCATGGAGGACTGCCTCTATATCCATTCGACACCCTTGTTTGCCTTCCCGCCTCCTTCCGAGATCACCCCCCCAGTATTACTGAATTTTCACTCTATGTAATCAATACTATATGTCATGTCTAAAATATTTTACATTTCAACATTTTATTGTGAAATGAGTTATAGTTTTTTGGCATGTGGTATTGATAAGCCACGGTATTGGACCATGGTATTGTAACAAAACCTATTTAAAAGTTAATAATATCCATGGTAATGTGGGAGTGGATATCCATGGTTAAGAAACTTGTTATATTGTAATTTTATTGTAAGTATTGAGTTTTTATGTGCTTATTAATTAAATTTAAGTCTCTGACAAGACAATAATCTAACAATAGATTTTTCTGTTGATCACTATACGATTAGCATTGACCAATTCAAATTATAATTTTTAACTTTGAAAAATAAATATTTCTTTTTCAATATTATTAAATCAAACATTTTTCAAACATTTGATTGGACCATAACTTGAAGGTCTTATTGCAACATTTGCACACGATAATGTCATGTGGATAATTGACTTACATATTCTATGCCATAATTTATGGATATCGTTGCAATATTCATGCTTGATTTTTAGATATTTATGTAGTGATTTTTTATTTTTAAGCTTTGGAGGAAAACGGTCAAAAAATAAAATACTTGAAAATAACTTATACTCAATTAAATAACATATCTATCATCGATTAGTTCCCACAATAATTTAAGCAAGTATTTGCATAAAAAATGGATAGGAATAAGATGTAAAAAAATATCCTTACAGGAGTTACTTCTCACCATTATTTATGGATTGAAATAAGATGTAAAAAAGTATACTTACAAGAGTTACTTCTCACCATTATTTATGTTTTCTTTAACATTTATGTAGAAGTAAAATTGGAAATGTGTAGACTTTTACTACACACCAAAATTTATTCAAGTTTTTAAAAAACAATTTACATATCCTAGATAAAATGTTTTTTGGATTAATCACATCATTAGGATTTGATCGGTGGTTCATCCTCACAACAACTAGCCGTTCTCCAACAACTAGTTTTCAACGGCTAGTTTTCAAGTGCTAACTTTGGGCAATGATGCATCCTTACTATTTATTCATGAAGATTGTATGATTTTTTCACCTTGTCTTGAGGATAAACCACATTGGTTGGTTCGAAACCTCAACGAAATCCTAATGATGTATGAGAGACATTTTATCTACAATATGGATCACAAAAGTCTCAAATCTAACAATTTACTTATCCACTTCACATCTCAATTTATTAGTTACTACGAAAGCAAGGCCATAGGATGATTTTTCTATCAAGCATTATTAATTTAGCATGGACCAATATAACTTATAATTATTTATGCAATTTTTCCTAGAGCATAATTTCTAACTTGAGTTGGAGGGGCTAAACACAAAAGTATAATTACTATTATCCTAATTTGACTTCTAACTCTAGAAGGCATACATACTCTACACCCTAAATCTAGGAAGGCATACATACTCTACCACCTTTGGTTCCTGTGACCTTTTATGAGAAAACACATGCTCTTAATCATTAGGCCCACTCAAGTTGTATAAGTTTGGCAAGACTGCATCTTCATCATGTCCAATATTTAGGCCCACTCAAGTTGTATAAGCTTGGCAGGACTGCATCTTCATCATGTCCAATATATCACACTATGATCAAGCGGGGAATTGAATCGATGACTTTACATTAAGGAGTGTATTAACACCACCCTCTATCCAAGACTTGTGGACATTGAATGTTATTACTTATATTACTTTTAACTTTTTATTATTAACTGAGCAATATTTAAATGTTTACACTACAACATCGATCCACCATACTTGGCTTTATATTATTTTTAATTTTCTATTATTTTTTAATTAAGTAAACATATAAATGTTAAATGTTTATGTTAAATGTTTATATTAAATGTTAAACATTTACGCTTACACATCTACCTCGATAACTATTAATTAGGGTTGACATTGACATTATATTAAATTTGTTAAATGTTAAACATTTAGGCTTGATATTTACCCTCATACCCGGTTGTAAAGCGCCCCTTGGCACAATAAAAATAAAATAAAATTTAAAAACTCTCTAGCCTAATATGGGAGAGATGTTGTAATTTTTAACATTTTGACTCAACCAAATTATATAAAAACAAATTAAATTAAGATTTAAGAAACAAGATTAAATTAAATTAAATTAAAAAATAATGACTATAATTATTAATAAAACATTTTGACTCAGTGTAATTACATAAAAATAAAAATAATTAAATAATAAATATTAATATACAATGAACCACACTAGATTGTTTAAGACTCATAAACAAAACTCTGATGGAATGATTTTTACCGAAGTTTTTTTTACTTTTCATAAAATAAAATAGCCAATTCACCCTTATGAAACATTTTGACTCAAAGTTTCACAACCCATGGTCCTTTTCAATGGTATTCTTCTCTAATCTAGTCTATAAAATAAAACAAAATAAAATAGTCAATTTTCCATTATGTAAACATTTTGAGTCATCGTTTTTTTCCTCTTCTGTAATGTAGCATATTTAAAGGCATAAAATTCTATTGAATTTTCCATACACAAAAAAAAAAAAAAAAAAAAAAAAAAAAAAAAAAAACAATTATCAATTTGTTGTGCCAAATTTGAATCTTTTTGTGTGAGAGCTATAAAGAGAAAATTCACAGAGTGATTTAGGGATTAAGACCTTTAGTTGTCAATCTCACGTGTGGCTATTAATGTTAAAGGTAAGACAGAACACCATTCAAAGTTTAAAAAATAATTGGGAAAATGTTGATAAAAAAAATTCATTATAATTTCTTATTTAAAAAAATAAGTTGGAATAAATGAGGATTTTTATGACCCAGTCTTCATAATAGACCTTGGAGGTTGGGTCAATTATCAAGTAACTCCTATAACTAGAGATAGTTCAAGGGGGTGGGAAGGATTGTTACAATATTAACGCCTTGGATTGCACCCAAACAAATGAGTTTGAAGCATTCAATCCTCCTCGTGTTCAAAATGTAGATTTTAACCCCATACAGAAATTACCTGCATACGAATTCTAAGAACATAAAACAAACAATGCCAGAGCATAACACATAAAACACATATACACTGAGATTTTCCCTTGGATCCCAAAACCAGGACTACCAGCTTGATTTTTCATTATGTTCTTTTCAATATTACAATAAATATTTATACATGTCGAAGCATCCAATACCATGGACCAAAAATCATCGCGTCCAAAACTATGGACCGAAAACCATCGCATCCAAAACCATGTGTGAAATCCATGCACAAAACCATAGCTAGGTTTGCCCAACCTAATATAGGGTCCAAAAAAAAATTCCCCTCAAACCCCCTGTGACCCCCCTGCTACATAATCGGTGCAACGAAGGTACCTACCTCCCTGTAAACTACGTGGGCTAGTCGTGGAAAGAATATAACACAACCCAACACAAAATTGCAAATGCAACTTGTGTATTGGATTTTCTAGAGATTCAATGTACAAAAGGTACATATTCAAATGCCTCTCCATTGATTCCAAGATAATTGCATGAAACTTTATAATTTCCATGAAAAAAAATAATGATGCACCAAATCGATCATTCGATTTACCAATTTAAGAATAAAGAGTCCATTGCATTGCATACTAAGTATATAGAGTAGTTCCATCACAAATAGTCTATATCACTTGTTTATTGACTTA
Source organism: Pinus taeda (assembly GCA_000404065.3). NCBI lineage: Eukaryota > Viridiplantae > Streptophyta > Pinopsida > Pinales > Pinaceae > Pinus > Pinus taeda. The sequence continues at coordinate 19,691 of APFE031070160.1, forward strand.
CAATAATAAAAAAATGAATGAATTTATTCATAACCACAATAACATTTTTATATTCTAAGAGCATTATTTCCTTGTTTACAATGATAAAACGGGATAATGGGTTTGAATTACAACATAGGAACATACAAAAAGCTTCCATAATACCAAAAAGAAACATTTTTCAATGTCTTCATCCACCATGAAAAATTTGTAAATTTCACATGGTAGATGAAAATATATATACACACAAATACATTTTTTTATGTGGTTCACGGACCCCAAAAATCAGTGACTATTATGTCGATCGAATATTTGTACCTAGTAGATCCACCTAAAGGGATCACTTCCTACCAGCTTAACCACAGAGCCTAACCCCAAGAGTGTCGAGAGAATTGAACCTGTGACCTCTCTATCGAAAAGGTTCTTTAACAATGGGGACTTGACCAATTGAGCTAACCCTCAGGGCTCACACACGCACACACATATATACACTTGGAATGAAAGCATGAGAAACCTAGAGTACTTCTCCACATTTCATGGATGGTAAAATGGGTAAACTGTCAACCCTAATTACGGGGCCTCACCCCAAGGGAATCGAAGAGGGTTGAACCCACGATCAACAACAATTAGCAACAATTTCAAAGAGCTTCATGCCTAGCTCTAGACCACTTGATGTAACCCATGGGGTTTATATATATATATATATATATAATATATATATATATATATATATATATATAATATAATATATAATATATTATATATATATATATATATATATATATATATATATATATAGAGAGAGAGAGAGAGAGAGTGAGTTTACATGGTACATGAAGATTTCAGGAATTGCAGCACAAAGATGATAGAATTATAGATTGAGTGATGCAAACTTGATAACTAACTAAGATAGAGCCTAATTTTCCACCCAATCATAAGCTCTATTGCACTTAGTATTTCTAATACATGCCATCTTGAACCAATTTATGATACCACTATTGAAAAATAAGAAAATAATGTACTAAATTCAAACTAAACAGATCCAAGACGAGTAATGTTCACTGTTAATTTCCTTGAAGATAGAGAAGTTTTTTGTCACCCTCATTACCTTCCCCACACAATACAAGGAGTACTTCCTTCTCTATTACATATTCCCTTAGGAGTTCCTGCTTCCAATGTTCTACAATGGTGTATAAAAAGGGCTAGGCTGGTATCTAAAAAAATTGCAAAATTTCCTTGGTTTATTTGTCCTTTTAATAGGTATTATGGTTGGTTTGTTCTATGTTGGATTAACTTTGTTTTTCTATATCCCATATTTGTCTTTCTAATAGGTCCCTCTCCCACATTTTCAATTTCCATATATGAATCATCATAAGAGAATCCCAACACAACTTCTTTTTAGTTCGAAGAATGTAGCGAAGACAACTTGATAAAATTTAGAAAGTGATGGCCTAGATTTAGGGATTTGTTTCCTCTACTCCTCTAAATATCTTTTAAATTTGAAAACTCCATTTTTAAAATAAGTGAAGGTTCAAGGTAACATAATATATATGTTTTAAGGCTTAATTCTCCCCATAGACTCTCTCACCTTTTCCCTCTTGTGGTATCATATTCCTTTTAGGTGTTCTTGCCTTAGTCAATCTCATTGTTTTATCAATTCTACCAAAAAAATATATTTACAAATGTTAAAAATGTTCAATCCATCAAGGAATATATACCTCATGGTGCTAAATAAAATATGGTAAAAATTTCATATTGAAAAAGATGTAAATCATACTTAAATACAAGGTAGTCAGGAGGTTCAAATTGGGGTATTATATGACGGGATTTTCTTGTTTTAGATTTAAAATGGTTTTCAGGGGCTTTCATTACTAGTTGGAGTCATAATGTGTCCCTTATCAATTCTTTGGGTGTCGAGATTTGCACAAGGTATACAGTAAAAGCTTGGGCTTGAAATTGAATTTACTAAATTTGTATGGACCTTATAAGGGTGAACACATTTATTAGGATAATTTATTTGCTTTCGAGTGTTTTAAAATTGATAGCCTCATAATTGGGGGAACATAAATCTTACTTTGAATAGAAGGGAGGTATGGGGGTTTGGTGCTAGAGTGGATAGATTCGTTGTATTGTTCCATAACTTGTTTAATTAGGAAAACGTTGTGGACATTGAGCCTATTAAGCTCAAGCTAATTACTTGGAGTAATAACAGATCAAGGGTAGATTTTGTTTTGAATATGCTTGATAGGTTTTTGATTCATGGGGACTTTCTACAAAACATGGAAAGGTATATGTATGTGTAGGATATAATATGTGCTCAAACCATTTCCCCATTGTTTTGGAATTGGATAAAAATGCTCCAAAGTTGGGATCTCATTTCAAGTCTAATCCAAGATGGGCTAACAAGGAGGAGTTACAATATTTGGTGAAAGGTAAATTATTTGAGGTACAATCCTTTATAGGGGGCACTACTTGCAAACAATTTGTAAAGGCTTTGAAAAGAGTTAAGGAATAGGTGGCCAACTAGGTAGGAAGAAAGCATAGAGAAAGGGATGGTCAACTAAATGAAGTGGAGAAGAATATGGGATAACTTTTTTATTCTAATTTGGGATGTCACCTTAGTGATGAGCATACGGCAACTTTAAAGGGTTTCAAATCAAAAAATGAAAATTTACTTTAGGATAGGGGACAGGGAATAAAGGTTCAAGAGTAGGGAAACTAGATGTTGATTTGAGAGATCAAAACATCAAATTTTTTCAAAATATTGCAAATCATAGAAAGTGTGTTAATAAAATTTGGGAACTCATAAATAAGGGAGGAAGGTCAGTTGTAACACCCTCCTCCCACATTTACCCAAGTTAACCAGTCTGTTGGGGTAAACGTGTGACAAGAGGCTACTACAATATGATTCAACTCTCCATGTATAGTTAAGGAAGTGGAACTCACACAACACAACCAATCTGACCTTCTACACATACCACAAAACCTACAAGAACCAACCAACCCTTCCAAGTGATCAACCCCTGTGACAACTTGATAATTCACTGCCCTAAGGCCTCAAGCACTCCCATGACATGGGAATTCATGCGACAGGGGCCCTCCAATTTCTCTCACAGCATGGGCATGCAAGTGACTGGGGTCTTTTTCAACGAGTTTTGAGCGTACGACCTTGGATTCTGTGCCACTTTTTCAGGGCCAGGACTTAGGCCACTACGCATAACGCCATGAAACTTTCAGGAATGAAAAGTATCATCAAAACAATGAGACAAATGCAAATACTTGAACAAAGACTTCGATGGACCCCTACTAGCCATGACAGGCATTTCGTCAAACATGTCACAAATATGCATTCTACAAGTCATAACAACATATCTAAGCATAGAGGTCTCATACTTATCTGTAAATCGCTAAGAAGCATTGATGTCTTATCACATTGGGTGCATTATCATCTTTTAGGTCATATATTCATTAGACATTCATCTACAAATCAAAACATGATGAAAGCCATACATCATCATTGTTATAAAAAATGCTCATAACAAACATATAACCAACAGAAATAACAAGGATACATAACCCATAAATGCCTCATATGAACCAATAAATTATCTCATAAAATACCAAGGAGAAATAGTTCTTATTAATGAATGATTAAGCCAACTAGGTTCGAGACTTCCACGTACCACCTGACCATAGATTGGTTGAACAAAATCTTTCTTTCGGCCAATCATCCATGTTCCATATTCCAAGCATGAATATGAGACTTATAACCAAAATCAACTAGGGCTCTTGAGGTTAAACCACCTCACCCTCAACAATAGAACCAGGCTTTACCACAATCCCCACTGGATCACTATGCCATAAACAATAAACATACAATACCAGGCTTTGCAGCAATCCTAACTAGATCACTAGGCCAAAAACAAGCCTGGATTCCACCAGATATCTCCACCTACACCGTGAGGAATTTGCATGTCCCAACCTCTCAGATTTACCGTGTATCCCACCATTATCGATCAAGGGATTCCTAGGCCTACAAGGTCTCCACCCTCTGGGTTTTATCATGTATCCCATCTTAGGATTCCTAGGCCCAATCAAAGGTACTCACCACTGATATTTATTATGTATTCTACCATTCATTGGTCAAGGGATTCCTAGGCTCAATCAAGGTGTTCACATTCAGGCTTTACCATGTATCCCATCCCGGGATTCCTAGGCCATGTGAATAATCCTAGGACAACCCCACTCAGCTTTGAGTCCATCCTACAATCTAGCTCAGCCACATACAAAAGAACCCACCAAACCATGGCTATCCGGAAATGGCAAGGGTAGGATGAAAAACATTGCCACACACTTGGAAAAACCCATGTCCATGACAACAAGAGAACCAAGAACACACATGCATAACCATGCATGCTAAATCTAGCAAGGAAATCTCACATGAAAATCGATACTTGCAAATAATCTCATTGTAGCTTCTAGATCATGCTCTTCCTTGCTTGATATTTACTTACTCTTACCTTCTTTTCTTTTCTTGATCCAATGCTGCAGTGCTCCAAGAAAAATCTGTGTCCAAGAGTGTGAGAGAGAGAGAATAAAGAGAGAGCTCCAAAACTGAACTAACAAAAAGTACCAACTAATCCTCAAAAGCCTTTTTGTTGGGCGTGGGATCCCCCCAAGGCACATTTTGGGGCTTAAAGCCCAAGTTTTCACTAATTCCATGGTAAATACTCTGTGAATTGTGGGTGCGAAGTCGTAATAGAGTCATGGGTTTGTCCGCCCTTGTTGTCGTAATGTAATGTCGGTTTGAAAGATCTACTGGGATTGTATAAATAGGGTGAGGCTCTAAGTGTAGAAATAATCTAAGCATGGAGATGATGTAAGGAATTGATGAAGCATTGAGTCGAAGTGGAGAGTTATGTCTTTGGGTCATAGAGTAGGAGAAGGCTCTGAAGCTGAGTGCGTGGAGGCCTAGTAGTCCATAGCTGAGTGCGCAAGGCAGGTTGAGTTTGTAACTGGTTGAAGCATTAATAAAGAGAATTTTTACCATATTTTTGTGTATCATTTCCTGTTTTATGCATTGAAGTGTATTAGGTATAAGATTACTGTTTATTTACTACGCAAACTTATATAAATGTGCTGAGTAAGAGAATATAATAGAAGGTATATGTTTATTCGAAGATAACTAATTGTTATAAGAAGATAAGTAAGATCCACAGTGTCAATTGGGGAAAGAGTGCAGATCACTGCTCCAGTAGCGTGAAAGCCCCACATCCCCTGGTTAGGGTTGCGTGAAGGCGAATATGACAAGGTGTGAAGACCTCGCAGGCCAGGGAAGTGCGCGAAGTAGCCTGTGCAAAGGTATTCATAGTTGGACTAAATCAACCCCTCAGACATCTCAAGGGTGTGGAAACCTGGTTCCAGCATCCCCCCATACTACTTCGGGTGAGACCTCAGTCCCTGCTCTGTAGATTATTGCCGAAAGGGCCAGTAGTACATGGATTTGTTTGGCTAATTAACTCCGAACCTAGGTCAAGCCCCAACAAGCCAACAAATGGTTCTATTGCCGGGACCAGAATCTGCATACAGATGTCTAATGTCATATCATTAGAATCCAACTAAGAAATAAATTGAAGGTTGGTTGGACAAGAGAATTCATGAGTTCACGGCGTAAGAGAACAGAAATCTGCTACTATCAAAAGAAGAGTGTTTAGAATGCTACCTATACGCAGAGATCCACGAAATTTTCTTTGCATCTTTCTCTACTAAGTTGTACAAGTGGATCACAAAGTTAGCAGATAGCCAAGGAAGGTGCAAGCTTGACAGTCCTATTGTGTGGACCCCAGAGTTGGTGCACATATTAGAAGCATAAGAGGGTAAGATCGCACGTGTTTTCATTCACTGGCTCAATTGAATTATAGGAGGATTCATTACTGAGTTCGCGGTAGATACTTCAGTTAGCTATAGCGAGGCAGAGCGACACTTCCTTAAAGGACCACGAGGTAAGTACGTTAAGTCTCTGAATACTTGGACTAAAATGCTACTATGTGAAAATTAGATTATGTGAATACATTGATGTTTGGGGCTACACAAAGTAGGATAATTTATAGAAACAAAGGTAGTGCAGAACTAGAAACTAGCCCCTTGATTTCACCTCCACAAGGGGACGAGGAAGAGCTCACGAACGTTTAACCAAGAAGTGTGATCAATTTGATAAGGCAGAGGATTCCACGCATACCACCCCCACCCACACCACCACCAATTTCACCACTGTCACCCCCCATCTTCGCCTGTACCACCTTCGCCACCACCGCGAGTCAACATGGCAAGCGCAATAAAGTTGCCAGTGTTCAAGGGAGTAGGAAATGAAGATCTGGACCAATTTTGGTTCATGAATAAAAGTTGTATGGGAAGCGTAGGTAGTTACAGATGAAAATATAAAGAAAGCGACGTTGGTTAGCGCTCTGTAGGATCACGTGCTAATCTGGTATATTAAGGATTCTAATGACAATTAGAATGCGGGGATCATAGACACCCAAACTGTGTTGAACAGAGAATTTAGTAGGCCGAAGTTAGAGTCACAGTCGATCATTAGGTTCAAGGAGATCACGATGCTATCGGGTGAGATACCCTGGGAATTAGATTAGATACTGAAGTGCATGATTCGCGAAGCTAACATGACTTTGATGGATGGACAGCACCGCGAATGGTTTGTAGCATCGCTAATGCCGCATTTAAGGAGCACACTATCACAACAGAGGTTAACCACTAAGGCAGAGGCCTTGGAAATCGTGATAAGACTGCATGAGACCTCGATATAGGATCCTAACTTTGGAGTTCAGTAGATCCACACGTAGTTGAAAAACGTGTGCCTTGAGAGCTCGCCCAGAAGTGCATGATGAGGTATGTTGTGTTAAATGTAAGAGTCAGGGTCATGACAAGGACCACTACGAAGTGTTCACGAATTACCTCATGAGAGGAGGGCCGATGTCATTAAGACTGGAGGCCCAAGCAGGACCTAGCGTGGTGCCTTCATTGTGGTGCGCAATTTGTTAAATAGGAGGAAAGCATGCTAAAGACCATTGCCGTTTGTTGTAGAAGTACACACAGACTTCACAGCAGTTGTTCTATAATTTCTATAGATCAGTGGGACACGATGAGCGCACCTGTAGAAGCTATGAGCTAATGATGGATAGGACTCCCACCTACAGATTTTAGGCCGAAATACAGCCCCTTGACTAGAACACAGGAGTAGCACGAATTGGATTTTAGGGGCGCGGACAAGGCCAAGGTGCAGGAGGACCTAGAAGAGGTTGCGGACAACTGATATGTTACAATTGCAGAGGACTAGGACATTATGGCCATGATTGTATGAATCCAACATGTCCATCTTGTCTGTACTATACATTGTTTGATCATGAGACGAAGGATTTTCCCACACTGATAGTGAGGCTGCACAACAAGGGAGCACTCCAACCTCCCCCAACTCAGAACCTGCAAATGATGAGGTCTGAGCCACGTGAGGAAGACCCTAACGTAAAAATTGTGCTCTGAAGTGGGGTAACGACAAGGGATGATAAAGGCAAGCAGCCTAAAGATAGTACTTGGGTTCGCAAGGCTCCGACAAAAGAACCAAAGTTTTATTTGGAGCGCGCTAAGGAAACCTTCATGAAAGCCAGGAAGAGCTTCGCTGATGCCTCCACTTCAAGAAGAAAAGACAAACTGGAGCTAGACATGGACCCATCAATGCTCACAATGATCCTGGAAACATGCATGAAGTTACTGCACGACAACAAGGCAGTAAAGGGATTGTAGGAACTCATTAATAGATGCACTAGGACCACACAAGGAGAACTGCCCATAGTCCGGAAGATTGGAAAGCACACAACCAGGACAGGAAGAGAAATGAGGTTGACTGTGTAGATTAGGGAATATGAGATGGACCAAGTGATTTTGGACCTAGGATCAGATGCGAATGTTTTTCCAAAGCAGACATGGGAGTGCATAGGAAGGACTATGCTACAATGGTCTTCCATCCAGCTACGAATGGCGAACTAGCAAAAGATCATACCTATGGGGAGATTGTAGGGGATCACCGTGGATATTGAAGGAGCAAGCACGCTAGAAGATTTTGAAGTGATAGAGATTATTGATGAAAAAATTCCCTACCCCGCGCTATTAGGAATAGATTGGGCCACTGACATGAACGAGGTGATAAATCTGAAGAAGTGCAAGATGATTTTTGAGAAAAGATCTCTATGCATAGTCGTACTTTTCGACCTTGTAGAAGGATCGCGCTACATGGAGCCAGTGCACAACTATGAAAGCGATGACAACTTAGATTGCATCTACAAGATAACAGCACGAGAGAAAGACTGGGTAAATCCCACAATGGATGGATGAATCTCATGGGAGCACAAAAGCTCCCGCACATTGGATTTGGATGAAGAGATAGAGCGATGGTAGAACCGGTTACACAAGGTAACTGCTCTGAACCGCAACATGATGATAACATTGTTGCACCTCGTATCAACGGAAGTAAGGGATCTGCCTACATATGATGGTTTAAGAGAGGTAGATGACTTCCTGAATAGATTTGAAAGAGAGGTTCTAGAACAGCAACATTTCGAGGCTTTGAAATGGGTGTTATGCACTACACCCGCGAGTTGGTGGGGCACGCACCAAGGAAGCTTTAAGGACTGGTGCGAATGTAGGAGGATGGTTCACATGCATTTTGGGAAGCCTCAGATGTGACTAACAGATAAGATTTTCAGATGGAATGATCCATGCATGCATTTGTCCAGGCGGGTACAGGTATATGCTAAACAACCTATGTGGATGCACATGGACTTTGCATTCGGAAACACAGTCAATGCGCATGTGTGGGCAAGGAAATTACGCGAATGGTCCCTCCAATTGGAATGACAAAGTGTGGAAAGAATGATTGCGCAGAAGGATATCCACACAGAAGCCTTTAGCGGAGTGTGCGAAGCACTGAACAGGATATATAATGCGCAGCTAAGGGATTGGGACCTGCACATACCAGCAATTCTATGGGCTTATAGGACAACGTGCAAGAAACTGATGGGACAAATGCCTCCAAGGCTGGAGATGGAGTGAACACTATCTTCCCAATAGAGTATAATATGCCTAGTCCACACATAACAGCGTCGGTAGATAGGACGACTCACGAAGTTTTGGAATGAGGGATAATGCAGTTTAATAAATAAGAATGCTTGGGACCTGAAGAAGAAATCCATAGGGTAATCTTAGGCTCTAAGAACTCATGAAAGAAAAGGTGTGATTAAGGGAGAAAAGTGCTCTAGTGGAAGTAGAATTCAAGAAGCTTGAGGAAGAAATAAAGAAGGATTTTCTCGATAAGAGAAACAGAGTGATAAAACAGGGTGCACACGATTACATTGACAAATTTGGGGACTACCGTCGGGAGTTGATCATCTTGATGCCTTGGATTGGACCATATATTACTAAAGGGATCACCCATGCTGGCGCGATGCAGATGGTGAAGTGCGCGACGTAGACAGTGAAACCAAAAGGCATATTTGTTCTAGGAAATGTGATGGATGACCGGTTCGAACCCTATACAGATGGCGCAACCACCTAACTAGATGTGGGAAGTACAGTATTAGCGCTCCCAGGAGTTTAAAGGATGTGCAAGACTATAAACTACTCTACCCGAGAGATGCGAGATGTTGAGGGTGTGCGCAAAAGAAAAGTTTCACAAGGTCCACAACCGCACAAGGGGGGCTACACTACCGCGTGGGTTGGCTGGAAAGTGACTGTTGTAGTCACTATTCATGATATGATGCTTGACTTGAGACCAAATGGAGGAGGCAACAGGCATTTAAGATGAGCTTTATGGGCAAGATTTGGGAAAATCTACCGCCAAGGGAGCATTAATGAACTGGATTTGGGGGGAACGGTCGAATTCAAATTCAAAAGGCGTTATAAATTACAAAGTGCTGCCCCACAAACAACACTTGGTCATTTGCGAATTGAGTTGTCGTATGCCCCACATATTCTGAGCTAAGACCTATTTTCCCTGTGGAGAGCATTGGTTGAGCACCTGAGTGAATGAATGAGAGATTTATGGGCAAGCGAGATGCCAACGTCTGAAGAAGCCGGGGAAATCGCAGAGATGACTGCCGAAGAAGCTGCGCAGGCCATGACCATAGAAGATGCCCCTAAGAGCGTCGGGATTATTGTGGAAATCCCTAAATCATCGTGCACGCCGAGACCAAAGAAAGACAAACATCGAATGATTCTAGTGCGTGTGTCCCCTCGAAACCTGTTGTGCACTGAATTAATGATGGAGGAAAAAGGGAAAGTGATTAACTTGGAAATTGACGAGGGGGAAGAAGACCTGGAGGATCTCATAATTGAAGAAGATGAGGACGAGGGCATGGAGGAAGAAACCAAGGCTAAGCACCCTCCAACCAAACTCCCCGCATATGGCCCCTTATGGAAGGGGAAGGCAAAAGTTCCCAAGGACCTCAACGAGAGCAAGGGCTCTCTACAGACTCCGCTCCTCCAAATCATATCATTTTTTAGGGCATGCACCTGGGACGGGTGCCGAACTTGAAGTTTTAAGATTGGGATCTCGCTGACCACGAGAAATTCCCTCACCTAGAGACCGTGCAGCTCATAACGCTGAAACAGAAGTGGTTACGCGAAGTTGAAAAGACAGGGTTATTAATCCTGCTCTGCGTGCTGCATTACCACTGCACCCCAGTAACGATCTTCGTCATCAGGAAATTGCTCTGCCTGGTGCATGGTGGGTGTTTGTGGCTGGAGGAGCCCATCCCCATCATGAACCACTTAATCCATCACATTACTCGGCTCCCGTGTAAAGGAGAGGACAACGCAGACATTTCGGAGGGGTAGAGCAGTGATTTGGCCATCGCGGAGGCCATGAAAAAGAAATACAAGTTGGAGAAGAATAAAAGTGGCTACACCATATCCAGCATCAACAAAAAATTATTTAATTAGTTGCGACCCAGATATTGGTAGGTAAACTCATGCGGAAGTGCCACGCAGATGAGGTGCCTGCGCCGGCGGTGGCACTTTCTGAACAGTGCACAGAAGGGGTCTAGTTTAACTGGTCTGATTTCTTGTGCAAGGAGTTCCTGGAAAATTGTCACGAGGCACAGGAACAAGGAAAAACATTCCACTATGCATGGCTTCTGCTTTCCATAGTGTTGGTGGCTAGGGAATTGCCAGAGAATAGCCAGTTCCCCACAATTGCAAGGAATCTCCCGGAAGTTGCGAAGTATGCTTCATTGTGGGCCACTAAGGATGTGAACAGGATCCGCGACAGCAAAATATTCTGGATGTTCATGGAGATGAACATCAAAATGGGGATTAACTGCAAGTTGTGGTTATCACCCACTGTCTACAACAACTTGTAAAGTTTCGCGGAGTTTAAAGTGGACTTTCACCACATCTACCTCAGGGCGTGCAAGGACCCTGCCAGGAAGTGGAGTGAGCTACCCTACATAGCCACAGATGATGTGATATTCGATTTACTAGAGACATGGTCATCAGAATGGCACACTCCAAACATCTCTACGTTGGAAACGTCTATTGCGCAGAAAAAGAAGGAGGAGGCAAAACTCTGCATGGCATAGTTGGCGGAAAAGAGACGGAAAGAAGCAATACCAGCAAAAGCATAGGAGGCACGAGATGCTGCGCAGATATCAGCAGTATAGAAAAGGGCTACAACAGCAACAGCACAAGGGGCAGCAGAGAAGGATCGTGCAGGACAGAAGCCGCCTTCACCTGAGCGAGAGAAGGAGATGGAAATAAAGGAAGAGGAGGGTAGTGCGAACCCACAAACAGTGTCAACACAACTAAAGCGCCATTGTCTGAGCAAGAGGATGGGGTTGTGCAAGAAGGTAAAAGCCTCCAAGCTATCTATCGACCCGATCACCCTTACTGAGGGGGATCTGCACGATATAGGAGAGACGATGCGCAACGTCACCATAGAGGCCCTCCAGAACTTTGCGGTGGAGAATCAAATTATGTTGGGGCCCTTCAAGCATAGATTTAGGAGTTGTAGGTGTGTGCTCCTTAGGCTGGTACTCCCTTGACCATCCTCACAATCAGGATAGCTGCAGCCGAGGAAATGTTGCACGCTCGTACAACCAACACAATATTGCTGCCAGAAGGGGCACTGGTTACAACAAATGAGGCCGACCAATCTACGGTTAGTACACTAAAGGGGATAGGGATCAACATGGCTACGCTCCCATGGGAGACACTCTATGTTCTGCATGATGGGATCACTACAGAACTGTGGGCTAGGGAGAGTCACACGTTGCAAGTACTGATTGAGCAGAAGATTAACATGGAACAGTTGAGATTGCAGCACGACGAGGTCGTGTCTCAGAACCTGTAAATGGTACAGGTACTCTAAGAAGCATGCCAGATGGTCCCTAAGTTGGCCATCCTAGCAGAAGCACCAGAATAGGTGCGCATCCAAATATTAGCAGTAGGGGTGTGCGAGGCCCGAGAGGAAAGGGCTAAGGTTCAACTAGAACTAAACCTTCAGATCGCAAAGCTACGGTTGAAGGTGCAACCTTCAACTCCTCCAGAGGTAAGGGAACAACATGCCAGTGCCATTACATCAGGGCTGGAGGAGATCAGCAGTGCAGTAAGAGACTGCACCAAAATTCTAGAAGAATCATTCGAGGTCCTCACAAATCTGTAGGAGGACCCGAACATACAGCTCTTGGAAATAGAGGCACGTGAGCTACAACAGCAGTATGACAACATCAAAGGGACCACGCTGGCGGTGGCGCTCACTCAAAGGCTCGTGCAAATGCAACAGGCCAAAGCTCTTAAGAGGCAGTGAATGCAACACAACACAAAGAAGCAGTTTTGAAGTCACGTGTTCAGCCTTGGATCGATGAGGCCTTCATAATCACAAGAACAATTGAAGGCAAGCTCATGTAGATGCAGGGGATGCAGGAACAGATGCAGGGGAGCAGTTCCAACATCGCGGCTTCAGAACAATGTGTACAAGAGATTGAGAAGGCAAACGTTCAATGCGCTGCCGGCCTTGCAGCTGTCCGAGTAGAGTTGGGAGGTCTCTGCGCGAAGATCTCTGCACCGACAGAGCGACTCGAGGGTGAGTCACGATGTTTGTGTTGGGGGGCTGTTGGGTGTGGGATCCCCCCAAGGCATGTTTTGGGGCTTAAAGCCCAAGTTTTGACTAAGTCCATGGTAAAGACTCCACAAATTGTGGGCACAGAGCGCAAAGTCGTAATAGAGTCATAGGGTTGTCCACCCTTGTTGTCATAATGTAATGTCGGTTTGAAAGATCTACTTGCGGTCCACGGACCATGGGATTGCATAAATAGAGCAAGGTTCTAAGTGTAGAAATAATCTAAGCATGGAGATGATCTAAGGAATTGATGAATCATTGAGTCGAATTAGAGAGTTGTGTCTTTAGGTCATAGAGTAGGAGAAGGCTCTGAAGCTGAGTGCGTAGAGGCCTTGTAGTCCGTAGCTAAGTATGCGGACCCCTACAACTAAGTGCGTAGGGCAGGCTGAGTCTGTAACCAATTTAAGCATTAATATAGAAAAGTCTTACCATATTTCTATGTATCATTTCTTGTTTTATGCATTGAAGTGCATTGGGTATAAGTTTACTATTTATTTACTACACAAACTTATATAAATGTGTTGAGTAAGAGAATATAATACAAGGTATCTCTTTATGCAAAGATAACTAACTATTATAAGAAGATAAGTAAGATCCATAGCGTGAATTGGGGAAAGAGTGCAGATTGTTGTTGCAGCAGTGTGAAAGCCCCACAGCCCCTGGTTAGGGTTGCGCAAAGGCGAATATAATAGGCCACGAAGACCTCGCAGGCCAGGGAAGTGTGCGAAGTAGCTTGCGTGAAGGTGTTCATAGTTGGACTAAATCAACCCCTTAGACATCTCAAGGGTGCAAAAACTTGGTTCTAGCATCCCCCCATACTGCTTCGGGTGAGACCTCAGTCCGCGCTCCGCGGGCTATTGCCGAAAGGGCCAGTAGTACAGGGATTTGTTTGGCTAATTAACTTCGAACTTGGGTCAGGCCCTAACAAGCTAACACTTTTTATTAATGAGGCCTCTATTTTCTTCATTTTCAATTATTTTCCTTCATTTTCCTCCTCACATGCAACCTATGATCTTTTGCCTTCCTTTTCTCCCATTTTCCTTTATTTTCATAAATAAAATGTCAATTAATGCTATTTTTCCTTTCCAAAGCTTTTGTCATTTCCTTTGACAATTTCCTTAGCCATAATAAACCAAATGAACACCCACACAAGGATGTCTTACCCAACATTCATCTTGGAATAAGTGTCCCATAACCATGGTTATTATTTTGCCTTTATTAACTTTTATTACATGGAATTTTCCCCAGGTTTGTTACAAATCCCTCCTGCTTGGGGGAATACCATCGTCAATGTTCAATGACACTTATAACCAACAAGACTGTTAAAGGCAAAAAATACTGCCTATGGAGCTTTATAACATAGCTCGATGCAATATTTAGAATGATCAACTTGCTGAGAAGCAAACCAACATGACAACATAGCTACATGATAACCATAATGACATGACACCCATACTACTTATTGGAGCTTTATAACACAACTCATGGCGGTATTTAAATCCATATACATATACATACACATACCAAAAACACCATACCAAACATCTACCAAAAACATTCGCTCAACCAACAAATAAAGAAGGATACATAGCCTGTATCTGATCAACCATCTCCCATGTAGCTTTGTCGAGCACAAAGTGCTTCCATTACACTTTAACCTACTCAACTGCTCGGTTTTGAAGCATGAGTGTCTTTTTGTACAATATACACTGTAGTTCCAACTACAATTCTCCATCTGGCTCCACCTATAATACAGACCAATCAATCACATGATCAACATATTTAACATACTTCTTAAGGAATGACACATGGAAAACATCATGGAATTTCACAATCAAAGGTAGTGCATGTCGATAGTCTACTAGTCTTATACTTTCAAGTATTTTGGAAGGTCCACAAAACTGAGGTGCCAGTTTGGCACATGATCCAATCATCAAGGAACTTTTATTTGGCTTCATGTGCAAGTACATTTGTTCCCCAACTTCAAACTCCTTAAACAACCTATTTCGATCTGCATAGCTTTTCGGCCTATCCTGTGCTTCCTTCAGATTCTTCTTGATTACTTTCATTTCTTATTCCTTCTCTACCAACATATCCAGTCCAATCAACACCTTGTTCACTGGATCACTCCAACTGATGGGAGTATTGAAACTCCGCCCATAGAATGCCTCAAATGGATTCATCCTGAAAGACTCCTAGTAACCATTACTATAAGAGAACTTGACCAACATAAAATACTCCTCCCATATCCTATGTTGGTGCATCATATACATCCTTAACATGTCCTCCAATCTCTGGTTGACCCTCTTTGTCCGTCCATCTGTCTACGGATGATACTTTGTGTTGAAGGAAAACTTTATACCTAAACCTGCAAATAACTCTTTCCAGAATCTAGAAGTGAATTTAGCATCCCTGTTTGACACAATCTTCTTCGGAACACCATGCAATTTGACCACATCTCTAATGAATAGTTATGCTACATCACTAGTTGAATAAGTGGACTTCACTAGAATGAAGTATGCTACCTTTGTCAACATGTCCACCAAAACCATGATGGAATCATGTTGTTTAGATGTCCTTGGAAAACCTGTAATGAAATTCATGGAAATGACCTCCCATTTCCACTCTGGAATCAAAATTGGTTGTAGTAATCCACTTGGGTGCTTACACTCTGCCTTCACCTGCTGACAATCGAAGCACCTAGCCACAAAACCTACCACATCCTTCTTCAGATTTGGCCAATAATATAACTGATTCACTGTGGTCAATGTCTTCTAATATCCTGGGTGTCATGAATATGATTTCTCATGAAACTCTCTCAAGGTAAGCTTCTTGAGCTCACTATTGTCTGGCACATATATCTTATCCCTAAATCTGATCAAGCCATTTGTTGAGAGATGATAGTCCACATCCTATGCACTTGTATCTGTACTTGTACTCTGTTGTAACATGTGCATAATCTCCATGTACCTGTTATCCTGTTGACCTGCCTGTAAAATCCGATTGTGTAGATCTGTCCCATAAGAACTCATAGCTGCAATGTGATCTACTTGTACCCACCTGCTAAGAGCATCTACAACCATGTTCTCTTTACCCTTGATGTACTTGATCTCAAATTCGAACTCACTAATTGTATCCAACCACCTAGCTTGCCCGACATTCAGATTTAGTTGGTCAAATAGGTACCTCAATCCACTATGATCACTCATCAATATAAACCTCTTGCCAAGAAGATAGTGCCTCCACATCTTCAGTGCATGAATGACCACTGCTAACTCAAGATCATGAGTCAAATAGTTCTTCTTGTGCTCATTTACTTTCTGTGACTCGTAGAACACTACTTGTCTCTCTTGCATAAGTACTCTACCAAGTCCTCTCTTGTAAGCATCTTTACATACCACAAACTCTTTGTCCGAATGTGCAATATTTAACACTAGAGCATTTGTCAATAATTGCTTTAACTACTCAAAACTTGTTGCACATTCCTCCATCCATTCAAATTTCTTACCTTGCCTTTGGAATGATGTAATAAGATATGAAATCCAGGAGAAGTTCCTGATGAACCTCCTATAATAAATTTCTAACCCCATAAATGATCTTACCTCTTACAGATTTCTAGGAGCTTCCCACTCCATGATAACCCTTATCTTCTCTAGATCCACTGTTATGCCTTCCTTGGAAAAAAAAATGTCCCAAGTAATGCACCTTTGTCTGAAAGAAACTACATTTACTAAGCTTAGCATACAACTAATGCTCTCTCAACAATCTCAATAGTGTTGCTAAATGCTTTTCATGCTCTTCCTCATTCCTAGAATATATAAAGATGTCATTAATGAATACAATAACAAACTTTTCCAGATAAAGATGCAACACACTATTCATCAAGCACATAAAGGTAGTTGGAGCATTAATCAAACCAAATGGAACAAAATCAAACTCATACTTTCCATACCTGGTTCAGAAAGTTGTCTTGTAGATTTCCTCTTCTTTAATGTGTACCTGATGATATCTGAATCTCATATCAATCTTTGAGAATACTGTTGCTCCCTTCAACTGATCGAACAAGTCATTAATCCTTGGCAACAGATACCTGTTCTTGATGGTCACCTTATTCAACTGCCTGTAATCAATGCATAACCTGAGAGTACCATCCTTCTTCTACACAAACAATATCAGTGCACCCCAAGGCGATACACTTGGCCTAATGTATCCCTTCTCAAGCATTTCCTTCAACTATAACTTCAACTCTACTAACTCTGGAGTGCTCATCTTGTAAGGTTCCTTTGATGTTGGTGTTGCCCCCAGTACCAACCCAATAGAAAAGTCCACTTCTCTATGAGGCAGCAACTCTGAAATCTCCGCTGGAAACACATCCTGAAATTGTTGTAAAATCGAGTTCCTGCTCAGTACCTCCACGTCCTCATCCTCCTTACCTTTGTCAGTAGATATGTGTACTACAAATAATACACATATTTTTATGTGATTGTGCTTTTCCTGTATAGTTTTCACCATCCTAACTAATGTTGCCTTCTTCTTCCTTTGTAATATTCTTTTCTCTCCATTGTCATCCAACCATTTAATGGCTCTGTCATAACAATCCACCTTGGTCCTATGCAGATACAACTATCCATACCGAAAAACATATTGAATGATCCCAATACATTCAAATGTGTTGATGTAGGCATACCATTCAATTCAAATGCACAAGCTTTTACCCAATGATGAACTCTCTTCTTTGTACCTATAGCCAACTGTACTAACCAAGATTATGCATGCACTTATTTATTCAAAACACACGTATCCACCAAGTCAGGACTAATACAATTATAATTAAATCCAGGGTCAATCAATATAGAAACAAATTGATCACAATACTTACCATCCATCTCAATGACAGATGCTTGGTGATCTATTTATTTGTTATCCAGCGTTGCATAGATATGAGGAATGCTCTTCCCGACATCCCCAACAGTCTGTGCCTCCTATACACTGTAAATATGAGGCCTACCACCCTAATACTGCACACAATCTTTCTTGATATGCTCTTCTTGTATGGTGTAACATTGAACTTCTTGTATGGTGTAACATTGTATCTCTCTTTTTCATTTTGAGGCCTTGTTAGTTTCCCCTGTCATTTACCTTTAGCTTTGTCTTTCCCTTTGCAAACTTGCTGATATTTTTTCTTACGTTTTGACTGCTCATAACAATGTTTCAATTTCCCAATAACTTTCTCCAATGACCAAGGCTCATCATATTCAATCTAATCCTTAAATTCTAGTGGAAATCCACGGAAAAATATTTGAACTTTAGTCTTTTCAACTTTAAAATATGATACATACCTCAATAGCTCCAGGAACTTAGTCATATACTCCTCATCTGTCATCGATCCCATTTTTAGCTCATAGAATTCCTTGGCTTTGCTGTCGTGGTACCTCTTTAACAAGTACTTCGTCCTAAAAAGTCTCTTGAATTCATTCAAACTCATCTCTTTTGTCTTAATGTCTTTGAATGGCTTCATATATTCCCACCATATGTTTTCTTTACCTTTTAGGCTGAAGATAACTACTCTGGCCTTCATATTATCTGTGTAATTATGCAACTCAAACGACTTCTTCATCCCAAGTAACTAAGCCTTTGCATCCTCTGACTTCTTCAAATCTCCATCAAAGGTAGGTGGCTTAGCTTTCTTAAACTCATCTAGAAAATATCCCCTATCACTCCTGTAAGGATGATAACAATGACAATCACAATGCTTGTCAGAACCAGAGCTAGAATAATACCTGTGTCCATCACCTCTGCGATTCAAAGTATCTAAGAACATGTCATCTCTAACCGTTTTATCTTTATATGACTTGTGACCACCATGATATCTACTGTCATATGTCCCATTAGTCTTATTCTCCTATCCATGGTTGATTCAAAGTGGTCCCTGTCTTAGCAAGTTTGAAAAACTCTGAAGGATTACTGCATTGTCTTCTTCTTGTTTCTCTTGTGTTTGCATGATTTTGTCATTATCCACCTTGCAAATCCTTAATTATTCCTTCAAGCTTCTCAATGTGTCCGTTAAGTTAGAATAATGCCCAACACCACATTTCTCATATGATCCATAGGGAGAGTCTCGAGAACTGTAGTCTACCATCTTGTTAGTCATCTTTGTTGTCCTCTTCCTGCAAAGCATACCATGTCAGCGAAACCAAAATATAAACATAATAAACACATATTTGTATAGTTCAGGAAGATATCTCATATGCAAGATCAACCATATCAACACAATATATGTCTAAACATAATCATAACAGCATATAGATATCATCCTAACCATAGTCCACTCATCAATGCATGACCATATCGACCACACATCATGACCTCATGCATGACAACTACAATCATATGAATGTATGCATAATCAACATATGAATGACATGCATGCATAAATGATACATACAAACACTGACATGCTTAACCAGTCCATAACTGACCTATACTCATGATAAACACATCCAACAACACACCATCCATTTCAAAATGGCGATATCACTACAACCGTGACCAACACCATGCATATACAACATGCACATAGACCATAAGTATAAGTAACACATATGCAACCAACATGAATGCACGACCAACACATACTGCCCATCTAGTCCAAGGGGTGAACCATTCTTTGATACCACTTTGTGGTATTAGATATGACCCAAAGAGAGCGCAACCTGCTCTGATACCGCTCTATAACACCGTCCTCCCACATTTAATCAAGTTAACCAGTCCGCTAGAGTAAACATGTAATCATCGGCTACTACAATTTGATTCAACTCCCCATGTATAGTTAAGGAAGTGGAACTGACACAACACAACTGATCTTACCTTTTGCACATACCACATAAAATAAAGGAGCCAACCAACCCTTCCAGGTGATCAACCTCTACAACAACTTGACACTTCACTACCCTAGAGCCTCAATCGCTCCCATGAAATGGGCATGCATGTGACTGGGGCCCTCTAGTCACTCTCACAACATGGGCATGCAAGCAACTGGGATCTTTTTTAGCTATTTCTAAGCATGTGACCCTAGATTTTGAACCACTTTTTCAAGGGTAGGACTCAAGCCACTACCTAGAAATCCATGAAAATTTCATAAATGAATAGTAACATCAAAATAATGGAACAAATTCAAATGCTTGAACAAATACTTGGACAGACCCCTACTAGCCATGACATACATTTTGTCAAACATGTCACAAATATGCATTCTACAGGTCATAACAACATATTTGAGCATAAGGGTATCATACTTATCTGAGAATCACTAAGAAGCATTGATGTCTTATCACATTATCTGCATTATCATATATTAGTTCAAATATTCATTGTACATTCATCTACAAATCAAAACATGATGAGTGCCATATATCATCATTTTTGTAAAACATGCTCTTAACTAACATATAACCCACATAAATAACAAGGATACATCAACCATAAATGCCTCATATGAACCAGTGCATTTTCTCATAAAATACCAAGGAGAAATAGTTCTTATTAATGAATGATTAGGCCAACCAGGTTTGGGACTTCCACATACCACCCAACCATAGTTTGGCTTCACCAAATCTTTCTTTCAGCCAATCACCCCCATGTCATATTCCAAGCATGAATGTGGGACTTATAACCAAAATCAACCAGAGCTTCCTGAGGCTACGCCACCTCACCCTCAACAGTAGAACCAGACTTTATCGGAATCCACACCAAATCACTAGGCCATAAAAAATAAATATACAATACCATGCTTTATTGCAATCCTCATTGAATCACTAGGCCAAAAACAAGCATGGATACCACTGGATCTCTCCACCTACATTGTAAGGGATTTTCCTGTCTCAACCTCCCTACTTTACTATGTATCCCGCCATTACCAGTCAAGGGATTCCTAAGTCTACGAGGTCTCCACCCACTGGGCTTTACCGTGTATCCTATCCTTGAATTCCTAGGCCCAATCAAGGGTACTCACCACTGAGATTTATCATGTATCTCGCCATTCACCAATCAAGGGATTCCTAGGCTCAATTGAGGTGTTCTCATTCAGGCTTTACCATGTATCCCATCTTGGGATTCCTAGGCCTTGTGAATAATCTTGGGACCACCCTACTCAACTTCAAGTCCATCCAGAAATCCAACTCAACCACATACAAAATAACCCACCACACCATGGCTATCCAGAAATGGAAAGGCTAGACTAAAAAGAATTGTCACACCTAGAAAAACCCATGCCCATGACAATAAGAGAACTAATAACACACATGTATAACCATGCATGCTAAATATAGCAAGGAAATCTCACATTCAAATCGATACCTATAAATAATCCCGTTGTAGCTACTAGATCCTGCTCTTCCTTGCTTGATCTTTACTTCCTCTTGCAATCTTTTATTTTCTTGATCCAATGCTGAAATGCTCCAAGAAAACTCTAAGTGCTCAAGAGTGTGAGGGAGAGAGAATGGAGAGAAAACTCCAAAACTGAACAGAAAAAAGGTACCAATTGACCCTCAAAAGTGGTTTTCAAAATGATGCCTCTATTTTCTTCATTTTTCATTATTTTCCTTCATTTTCCTCCTCACATGCAACCTGTGACCTTTTGCCTTCCTTTTTTCCTAATTTCATTTATTTTTGTAAATAAAATGTTAATTAATTCCATTTTGCCTTTCCAAAGCCTTTGCCATTGCCTTTGCCAATTTTATTAGCCATAATAAACTGAATGAACACCCACACTAGGATGTCTTGCCGAACATTCAACTTGGAATAAGTGTTCCATAACTGTGGTTATTATTTTTCCTTTATTAACTTTTATTAGATGGAATTTTCCCAGGGTTGTTACATCAACAACTTTCATCATTTTTTTGAATTAGGAGTGGAACATTTTGAGGTGGTGTTCAAGTAACAAGATAGAGAAAATATAGAAGAAATTCTCAAGGTCATGTCATATTTCCTTGTACTAGTTGGAGAAGAGGAGAATGAGAGGATGTATATGGAAGTCACAAGGGGGGAAATTATTTATGTTATTAACTTCTTTAAGAAAGATAAAAGTGTAGGCATGGATGGTTATATTTTGGATTTCCATATTGAATTTTTTAAGCTATTGGGTGAGGACCTACTCAAAATTATTGAAGAACTTTGAACTTTTATGAGATTGTGTGTATCTTTTAACTCCACTAATATTGCTCTCATCCCAAAAGTGGAATTGAACTGAGGCTTTTGAGGGGCTTAGATCTATCTCCCTAAATAACTTCTTTAAAAAAAAATATTTGCAAGGTCATTGAAATTACACAAAAGAATGTCCTCTTAGATGTAATCTCTCTTAAGTAGTTCAACTTCTTGGAAGGGTGCTCAATACACTAAGCCTTAGGATAAGTGCAAGAGGGACTACACATTATCAAAACCTAACGCATGCTATCATCAATGATCAAGTTTGATTTTTCTATGGCGTATGATAGGGTCTCATGTTCTATTTTCACATACTCTTAATTCACATAGGGTTTGTACTTCCTTTGGTCAAGTGGATTATCGAATGTGGGACCACTACCTTCTTTGTAGTATTGGTTAATGGATTGGCATCAATCTTATATAAGTCTTCAAGGGGGCTTAGATAGGCCTTCCCACTCTCACTCTACCTCTTTCTTTTGGTGGTAGAGGGATTAAATAGAGCCAATAGTGAATCTAGGAGAATGAAGAGAATCAATTGTGTGAGAATATAATATGGCACACATACACACTTATTGTTAGTAGGTGATGTTATACCATTATATTTTGGATCAGACGAGGAGGTTTTATGTTTTATGAACATTTTATAGCTTTACAAAAAGGCTACAAGCATGGAATTAAATGAGAATAAGTTCACATTTTATAAAGTTGGTTTGGAGGGTATCTGGGATTTGGGTATTGGTGGGTTTTTTTCTTTTAAATACTTAAACATGTCATAACAAGTTAAATATATGGGCTTTACTCTTAAACCAAATTGATATATAAAGGTAGATTGTTATTGTCTACTATCTAAAATTTAAAAACATCTTTGTTTTTGGTGTGATAGGTGGCTCTCTATTGGAGATAGATTGGTTTTGATAAAGTTAGTGGTAGAAGCTATTCTAGTACGCTGACACACCCTAGCTAATATATCCAAAGGAATTCTCTAAAAACATAACATTTTTTTGGTAAGGGATCAATGAGTACAAAAGGAATCATCTAGTTAAGTGAAATAGGATTGCATCTCCAAAAGCTGTGGGAGTTGGGAGATGAAGAACATAAATTTATTTGGTAAATCTTGAACAACAAAATCATTATAGAATGTCATCTCAAAGGATAGCCCATGGAAAATGATTATTATACAAAAATACATTGATCTATATTAAAAAATAATGAAAGAGTATAGTGAATGTATCCAACTAGTTGAAGTTAATGATATCGACTTTCCTAATCATAGGCACTTACTTGGCATGGAAAGTGATCATGATTTAAACAGAAATGCAACAAATTACAAAGACAACCATAAATACAGAGATGTAGTAGAAATAATACTTCATTTCATTAATGTAAAATACTGAAATATGATTACAAACAGAAATGGAAATAAACTAGCTCGAACGATTGTAGCTTATCTCTTACGAGAGATGTGGCAGCTACATGCCTCTGAACTG
>APFE031070168.1:6029-34370 GCA_000404065.3 Pinus taeda
AGAGCTAAGGGGGTTGTAGCTCCCTTCCAGGAGAGTCTGGAAAACGAGAGAGGGTTGTAGCTCTCTGCAGGTTGTAGCCTGCATACTGGTAAAGGACTGCACCAGTACAATTGTAAAAAGAAGTTTCTACTTGAAAGAAGATAGAGACATATTGCAGCAGGTGGTTTTCACCCACATTGGGTTTCCACCTTATATCATGGTGTTCATTTGTGTGGCTTATGTGTGATGATCTGTTTTATTTTACTGCACCTGTTTACTATTAATATGGTTGATAATGTTCTAATGCACTCATTAAGGATCAACTAACTAAATCATAAGAAGTTGTGGAAGTAGCATATATGAATCTGAATATGGAAATGAAAAATTTTTATTGATGTGATAATACTGATTCACCCCCCCTCTCAGTATTATTTCCAACATAGATCAACTCATTATCTTGGATGACAACAATATGTGGATTGTACACAACCACAAAAAAATAATAGATTAATAGTGTGCATCTTGTGCTTGCACTGACCATGAAGAGTGAAACACAAAGGCCAGATGCTTAAAAATATGTAGTAGTGATCAAGGAAGTAGGAGATGATGGGATGGGATGCCTATTTGACCATAACTTTCTGAGTTGCATGAAACATATGTAGATAGGATGTTGGATGAGTTCTTGAAATTTCTCTTGCAATGAAGAGAAATATATCGTCGCATTGAGCTTGGTTCTAGTGCTCCACCACCAACACAAGCTCCTTACATGTTTTCAGGAATAGATTTGGCTAAGATGAGGTATCAATTGATAGAACTATTTGATGCAAGGTTTCTTCATCCTTCTCATTCTCCCTATGGTTGTTGAATTTCCATGATCTTGGGTCTATGATAGAGTCTTAAAATCACTGACACTACCAAACCAAAAATTTCAACCATAAACTACTTTGCACAACGGAATAAAATAGCAGTAAATCACACATGCACATAATATAGACAACTTTTTACATTTTTCAATCCAACTTCATTATATTAATCCAACAGATAGAATAAAATAGTCTAGGACTCCTGTACCAGGGATAATGACCCTCATACATCCACTAGTACAAGATAAAAACTGGGGTTTGGTGTCAGTACATAGATGACTAATCTTCCCTCAATAAGGTACTCTAACCATCTACCTATAACATCCTCTATCAGATCCTCTCGGTCATACCCTATGCCTACCCGGTCCTTCAACTCTCGATCTGCAGCTCCTGCCTCTATCAATGCTCCAAGTCCATTTGGACACTGAACCACAACGATCAATCTTCTCTCTAGTTGTTCCTTCATCCATCAAGGGCACAACACATCGAGACTCATGTCGCTTTGTTCACAGCTCCACTTGCGAACAACTCTCAACTACCCATTATTGCTTCTTAGCTACTCATGGTCTTCAGCCCATTATGGTCTTCCTTTGTTGCTCCAATGAAGACCAAAATAGGGTACAGAGGGTTGCCACCTCTCATTGCAAGATGTCCATCTCCGAAAATAAACATGGGCTAGGAGAACTACCCATATTCTGTTGTAGATGTCCTCCACAAACAAGTCTCAGGCTCCACAAACCTGCTCGTGGTTGATCAGACCCTTGAGCTCATCAACTGTTGCTCTCACAACCACCCTTGTTCATCAAGGTGTTTCTTACTGGGCTCTAACTTGGACATTATCACATTGTCCTCCAACAAACCATAAGTTCCCAATATCATCCACACTTGGTCCACACTCATGCTGCCCTCCAACAGTCCATGAGAGACCAAGTTCACGATGTAGCATCTGCACCTAGTTAGGGCATCCCCACACATAGGATACCCTTACACATGGATTGCCCACAAACTTCACCAATCTTCCCTTTGCTCTGCAATAGAGGATCTATTACACAAATTTGGGCACATCAATATGTCCTCACCTAGGACATCATCAAACCAGCATCCAAGGGAACATCTCCAACTCTCCTTGCTATTGTCCTCTTGCCTCTCATATGATGTGTCTGATGTCACCTTGGCTACTTGGTAGGCTTCCCAACAGTCCATGTGGGCTCCTCAAAATAACTCCTAAGGTATCCCACAACTTCCCATCAAACTAATCCAAGCATTGGTCAAGACTATGACTCAACACAAGATCATGTTGCTCCAAGTCTGTTGTTTTCTTGTTGCTGTAACTGTGATTGGTTATAGCATCAAGTCATGTTACACTAGCCCTTAACCACCCACCAAAACAACTCCCTTTTATTGTGGCATCTCCTTAATTGAACCCTCTACCTCTATGCAAGAGATTAGGGCATAAGTCAACCCCAAACAATCCTACACACACCCTTCTCTATAGTGTTATGGCCTGCGACTTAACGCAACAATCACATAGCTTTTGGCCTACATAAACACGAGTTCCCTTACCTCTTTTCTACCCCAAACAGAACTGCGTTAACCCCTCTTCATCTTCGGCCTGACTGTAGCATAGAAGAACCCTCCACGCGGTCACCAAGAAGCTCCAACAACCCTTAAATATTCATTGTTATGTCCTTCTTTTATGTGGCCAAGAATAAAGGTGTCTCTCCTTCTCCAACGAGCTCTTGTGATGCACAAATGGATGATTAACAAGCCTCATTCTCACCTCTTATTTATACACAATAAGTGGGCTCCAAAACATCACATTCTAGGGGTTGTCCAACTATCACATGCCTAAAATATCCTTAGGTCGACCTTAAACATAAGTCACAACCCAAAATATGACTTCAAAATTCATAACTCCTCAATGACAACTCGGAATCAGATGATTCTCATTGGGTTAGAATCATCTCGCCGAGAGCTATCATCCTCATCCGTCACATGTCAAAAACTTGTAACAGTTTTGGCCCAAACATCCAAGGGTGAAAAACCCCAAGCTTGGGTTCTAATCCCACAAGCCTACTTGTGGTGCTTTGATGTCCAACCCTCAAACACTAGGGCTTGTAATACCTCCAAAGATAAAAAAAAAATCAACAATCCCTCTTAAAGAGGGAGGTACTTCCAAGACTAGGACGTAATCATCATCATCTGGTGACACTATCCCATTTGACATCCATCACCGTAGCATACCTTGTAGAATGAATCTAATAATCTTGGTAGTGCCTTTGCCTCATCACATCCGAACCTGAAGATCCCAAAACTACATAGGATTTCTCCCTCTGAGCCTACACGATCTCCATTGTCTCAGTCCTGCAAGCATTCATCCTCTTGGATCAAATACCACTCATGAAAAATCCACCAATCTCGGATATGCAACATCACGATTCGATGAATACTCTAGCCTGCCATCCTATAGTACATCACATGAAGCCATCTTGATAAACCTAATCTCATCCATGCCAAAGAAATCCTCAAGTTGTCCCAACCATCAATGACAAATCAACGAAAGTCCATGATCAACAATTTTCCCTACAACAAATTGTTGTTCACTAGGCTCACCACCAATCCACTAGAATTCCCATCCAATCTTGTTGCCAAGCCAATGGAACTACATCTCCATGTCTTCAGTTGAACCCTCTACTCCATGATCTAGAATAGACACCCACAACTCCCTCTGAGTTGATTCATTGTGCACACTCTGATTCATTGTCCCTCAAAGTAGCTCAAATATGTTTTGATACCATGTTCAATTTCCATGATCTTGGGTCTAGGATAGAGTCTTAAAATCAATGACGCTACCAAACCAAGAATCTCAACCATAAACTACTTTGTACAGTGGAATAAAATAAAAATAAATCACACATGCACAAAATACAGACAACTTTTTACATTTTTCAACCCAACTTCATTATATTAATCCAACTAATATAATACAACAGTCTAGGGTTCCTATACCAGGGATAATGGCCCTCATACATCCACAAGTACAAGATACAAACTGGGGCTTGGTGTCAGTACATAGATGACTAATCTTCCCTCAACAAGGTACTCTAACCATCCGGATAAAACATCTTGTATCAGATCCTCTCAATTGGACCCTGTACCTACTTGGTCCTTCGGCTCTGATTTGCAGCTCATGCCTCTATGAATGCTCCAAGTCCATTTGGCCACTGAACCTCAGCTATCAATCTGCTCTCTAGTTTTCCCTTCATCCATCAAGGGCACAACACATCAAGACTCCTATCGATTTATTCATAACTCCACTTGTGAATAACTCCCAATTGCCCATTGTTGCTACTTAGCTACTCATGGACTTCAACCCACTATGGTCATCCTGCACTGCTCCAATGAAGACCAACATAGGGCACGGAGAGTTGCCACCTATCACTGCAAGATGTCCATCTCCCACAATGAACATGGGCTAGGAGAACTACCCATATTCTAGTGTAGATGTCCTTCTCCACAAATAAGTCTCGGGATCCACAAACCTACTCCTGGTTGATTAGACCCTTGAGCTCATCAACTGCTACTCTCACAACCACCTTTTTTCATCAAGGTGTTGCTTATCGGGCTCCAACTTAGACACTATCACATTGTCCTCTAGCAAACCATAAGTGCCCAATATCGTCCCCACTTGGTCCACTCTCATGCCGCCCTCCAACAATCCATGAGAGACTAAGTCCATGTCGTAGCATCTGCACCTAGTTAGGGAATCCCCACACTTAGGAGACCCTCACACATGGATGCCCATAGACTCCACCAATATTCCCTTTTCTCTGCAATATAGGATCTATTGCACAAATTTGGGCACATCAATATGCCCTCACCTAGGACATCATTAAGTCATCATCCAAGGGAACATCTGCAGCTCTCCTTGCTATTGTCCTCTTGCCTCTCATCCGATGTGTCAGCTATCACTTTGGCTGCTTGGTAGGCTTCCCAACACTCCATGTGGGCTCCTCCAAACAAATCCTAAGGTATCCTATAACAAAATGTTTTTCACCAAGCTCACCACCAATCCATCAAAACTCCCAACCAATCTCATTGCCAAGCCAATGAAGACCACATCTCCATGTCTTCAGTTGAACCCTCTGCTCCATGATCTAGAATAGACACCCACAAATCCCTTTGAGTTTCTTCATTGTGCACACTCTGATTCACTGCCTCAAATTAGCTCAGATATACTCTGATACCATGTTGAATTTCCACAATTTTGGGTCTAGGATAGAGTCTTGAAATCACTGACGCTACCAAACCAAGAATCTCAACCATAAACTACTTTGCACAGTGGAAGAAAATAACAATAAATCACACATGCACAAAATATAGACAACTTTTTACAATTTTCAAACCAACTTCGTTATATTAATCCAATTGATATAATACAACAATCTAGGGCTCCTGTACCAGGGATAATGGCCCTCATACATCCACTAGTACAAGATACAAAATAGGGCTTGGTGTTAGTACATTGATGACCAATATACCCTCAACAAGATAATCTCACCATCTGTTGTAGCATCCTCTATCAAATCCTCTCAGTCATACCTTGTACCGGCTCGTTCCTTCAGCCCTCGATCTGCAGCTCC
Organism: Pinus taeda; assembly: GCA_000404065.3. NCBI lineage: Eukaryota > Viridiplantae > Streptophyta > Pinopsida > Pinales > Pinaceae > Pinus > Pinus taeda. The sequence continues at coordinate 11,515 of APFE031070168.1, forward strand.
TGCCTCTATCAATGCACCAAGTCCATCTGGCCACTGAACCTCAACTATCAATTTGATCTCTATTTGTCCCTTGATCCATCAAGGGCACAACACATCGAGACTCCTGTCAAGTTGTTCACAACTCCACTTGTGAACAACTCTCAATTGCCCAGTGCTACTCAGCTACTCAAGGACTTCAGCCCATTATGGTCTTCCTGCACTGCTCCAATGAAGAACAACATAGGGCATGAAGGGATGCCACCCATCACTACAAGATCTCCATCTCCCACAATGAACCTGGGCTAGGAGGACTTCCCATCTTCTGTTGTAGATTTCCTTCTCCAAAAACAAGTCTCGGGCTCCACAAACGTTCTCTTGGTTGATTAGACCCTTGAGCTCATCAACAGTTGCTCTTGCAACCACCTTTGTTCTTCAAGGTGTTTCTCACCGAGCTCCAACTTGGAAACTATCACATTATCCTCCAACAAACCATAAGTGCCCAATCTCATCCACACTTGGTCCACTCTCACGCTTCCCTCCAGCAATCCACAAGAGACCAAGTCCATGTTGTAGCATTTGCACCTAGTTATGGCATCCCCACACTTAGGAGACCCTTACATATGGTTTCTCATAGAATCCACCAATCTGCGCTTTGCTCTGCAAAAGAGGAGCTATTTCACAAATTTGGGCACATTAATATGTCGTCACCTAGGACATCATCAAGCCATCATCCAATGGAACATTTGCAACTCTCCTTGATGTTGTCATCTTGCCTCTCATCTCATGTGTCTACTCTCACCTTGGCCACTTGGTAGGCTTCCCAACAGTCCACGTGGGCTCCTCCAAATAGCTCCTAAGGTCTCCTACCACTACCCATCAAACTGATCCAAGCACTAGTCAAGACTATGACCCAACACAAGATAATGTTGCTCCAGGTATGTTGTTTTCTTGTTGTTGTAACTATGATTGGTTAGGGCATGAAGGCATGTTGCACTAGTCCTTAACCACCCACCAAAATAAATCCCTTTTATTGCGGCCTCACTTTAAGTGAACCCTCTACCTCTATTCAAGAGATTAGGGAATGAGTCAGCCCTAAACAATCCTACGCACACCTTTCATTGTGGTGTTATGGCCTGCGACCTAACACACCAATCATGTAGCTTTCGGCCTACATAAACACGAGTTACCTTACCTCTTTTCTACCCCAAACTGACCTGAGTTAACCCCTCTTCATCTCCGGACTAGTTGTAGCATAGAACAACCCTCCACACAGTCACCAAGAAGCTCCAACGGCCCTTAAATATTTGTTGTTATGCCCTTCTTTTCTACGACCAAGAATAGAGGTGTATCTACTTCTCCAACGAGCTCTTGTGACGCACAAATTTATGATTAAAAAAACTCATACTCACATCTTATTTATACACAATAAGAGGGCTCCAAAATGTCACATTCTAGGGGTTGTCCAACTGCCACATTCCTAAAATATCCTTATGCCGACATTAAACAGAAGTCACAACCCCAACATATGACTTAAAAAATTCATAACTCCTCAACAACAACTTAGAATCGGATGATTCTCATTGCATTAGAATCGTCTCACCGAAAGATATCATACTCATTCATCACATGTCGAAAATGCATCACAGTTTTGGCCCAAACATCTATGAGTGAAAAAACCCAGGCTTGAGTTCTAAGCCCACAAGCCTACTTGTGGTGCTTTGACCTCCAACCCTCGAACACTAGGGCTTGGAGTACCCCCCAAGCTACACAAAAATGAATAATGGTGCTCTTATACTCTTGAAGAATAAGAAGCATACAAATGAGATGAGGATGTGTATTGACTACTGAGCTTTAAACAAGTAGATTGTGAAGAACTAGTAGCCCCTTCCACCAGCAACAAATTGCTTCAACAAGTTAGCTAAGGCCAAAGTGTTCACGAAGCTTCAATAGAGATAGGGTTCCTATAAGGTACAAATAGTAGAGGGTAATGTAGTGAAGACAAACATGGTAACAAGGTATGGAAGTTAATAATTGCTAGTTATGCCTTTCATTTTGTGTAATTCTCTTGGTACATTTTCAACCTTGATGAATGAGGTATTGCATCCATTCTTAGATAAGTTTGTTATGGTATAATTGGATGATATTATAGTGTTCAGTGATAATTTGAAAGAGCATACGAGACATTTGGAACAAGTCTTTGGGGCACTATGTAGAAATAACTCAAAATTTGTAGCCGCCAATGAATTCACACTGAAAACAATAGACAAAAATTTCTTCTACTCAATTTGCAGAAGGGAAAACATATAATAGAAACACATGCAATCATTTAACCACAATGAACACAATTTTTACTAGGGAACCCAACTAGGAAAAACCCCTCCTTTGTTTGTATTATATCAGATGAGAAAAATGATCTATTACAATGACAACTTCAATGCTTGAAGCTCAACCTGCACTGCAATACTGATCTCCTTTTGTGTTTGCAATCAATCTGGCTACACTCGCTCTACCTACACTCATGTTGCCTACACTTGCTCCTATTTCCTTGCACAATTCTGAGGAAATTAGCTCATCTACTACATGTAAACCCCTCTTTACTTTTTTTCCAAGGGGAAAATCAGTGACTTTCTATTAATAAAAAATAAAAGTTACATTATGTAGATGCATAAAGCATTTAGGAGTTGTCCCAAAGGACCCATGTGCATGACACACACATAGTATCAAAGCTAAAAAAAAAAAAAAATTACAAATTTCCAGATAAACTGGACTTTTCTTTTTTGCCTTTTTACTTTTGGACTTTTTTCCATACCCCAAGTGATGGGGTAGTAGTGACAATTTCCAACTCATTATTTCCTGTAATGTTTGGGAATTCTTTATCTGAGTCAAAACTTTCAGATACGTGAGATCGCTTGGTTCCACCTGTGCCTTGATTGTTGTTTTTTTTCCATCTAATCAAATTTTGAGGATCGGAACAACTACTGAGTTATTTGGATTCTCTGCTTGTTTGTTCTGTTCTCCCCCCTTTTCTTCTCCCTCCTCCTAAGAGCCTTGTTGTATTTCTATCTCTAAATGTTGCTGAGTTTCATCCATTTCTTCATCCTCATCATTTGATGATGGAGGGTCTAGGAATTTCCATCCTTTTTTCTTTTGCGGTCTCTTCTTTGTTTTTTTCTTTTCCTTCTTGCATGTGTTTTGCAAGTGCCCTGTTTGATGGAAAACCATACATCTAAAGGTAGTGTTTTCAAAATCTAACCATTGTATCCATTTGTAGCCTTTATGGGTTGGGTGAATACAATCCAAAATGCCTTTTCTTTAATCCATCTCCATGCAAATACAAGCGAAAGTGAAGATCCCTTTGTCCATTCTTTCTCGATCCATCTTTAGGAACCTATACAAAGAGTTTCCAATGCCTTCTAGGATGCGATGGTGCCAAAAAGGGAGCAGAAGGTAATGTAGCCTTACCCACACCGACATTTTTGTAACCACCATTGAGTTTGCATCAAAACCCGAAAACCGTGGGGTTATGAAGACGGCCACCCTTCCCTAGAACCATGTTCCATCATTTATGACATAATTGTAATCATTTTGGGTATCAAAATGAACCACAAAAAAAACTTTTGCACATAGATAAATGTCTGAATCTTTGGTCTAGTTGAGGTGAATCCACTCATTTAGATCTTCAGATTTGATCCAGAATCCATTAAATCGATAAATGATGGCATTTTCTTGTAAAGTATTGAAAATACCACTTACTTCTGGTAAGTCTATGGACAAATTTGGCACTTTTTCCATCTTTTCTACAATGTATGGGCCTGGGATTGTCAGATTTGGGTTTTGTGTGTCCTGTGTAGCAGCTTTCCCTCTTAATGCATCTTTGAAAGAAGCTTGACCCTTTTCTATTGATGATGATCTAGCTAGTATGTTTGTGTTAGGATATTCCGACACATAGGAAATAGTTATGTATAACTTGGTCTAGTGTAGAGTTAGGTAAAGTGTGTTTCTTTACCATGTACTTCTGTAACTTACAATCTGACGATCACGATATGTAGTGATCCAACAGTTCATTCTCTCTTCGATATTACCGACACTTGATCTGTGGCTTAACACCCAATTGGTCCATGATCTCTATTTAAAGATCATGTAGGGTAATTGTTCACGAGAGAAGCTTATGTAAATTTTCATTTTTTTATTAATAAATTGCCTGAAGTGGCCACGTTGGCTCAGGCTATGGACTGTTTCCCTCTTTGAGGGTTTTAACCACATGAAGAATACTAGTGTATTGATCTGTGATCTGTTTGTGAGCAGTGTCCTTTGGTGTTCTATCTAAGGAACTTACCTTGTAAATTCCTACATGGTATCAGAGCTATCTGAGGGCTGCATCTGTTGGTGATCCAAATCTGCAGCCGATCGAACTGCATCCTACTGTCGTTTCTTAGATCTACTGTTTCTGAGTATTTTTGGGCTAAGAGGATTGCTCTATTGTGTTAGGAGTGTTTGTTCCAATGAGGAACACCTTTTGTTTGACGCGAAAAGGTTTCTGGTAGCCCTAACTACGTCATTTTTAAGATCTGGAGGTATACAATGTTTATTTACAATTTTTATTTATTTTCTCTTTGTTTATTTCGGTTTATTTAGCTCTTTGTTTTTTATTACCGGATCTATACCTTTCATTTTTGCGTATGCTCTTTGCCCCGTGACTCTGTGTGATCTGGGCAAGTCAAAAACAGAAAAGGAGGTTTTTTCTCATGCGTATGCTCTTTTTCACTGCAACTTAGTGTGATCTCGGAAAATCAGAAATATTGAGGAAAATATTTAGTTTCTAGCTAAAGCTAACTTCAAGCTATAAGGTTTTTTTTTTGTATGTTTGTGTTGGGTTTTGTGTTTTTTGTTTTGCAGGCAAAAAAGAGCTTTCTCTAGTAAGCACGCACCCCAAAGCTTTAGTGACTACCTAAAAAAAAATCCTTCTTCTTTTCCAAAAATTACTAACCTTTTAAACTAGCTCACTTGGTCCAAAGTTACTTTATGAGAATAGAGGTCTTGAGTTCAAGTCTTTCTTTTTGTTGAGTTACTTTTTCAAAAATCACATGAACCTTATGTTTTGAAGTTATTTTATGTAAAAGTGTTCTCACCCATTAGAAAAAGCGAGTCACTTATAATTCTAAAGTCTCTTTATCTTTTATTTAAGTTACAATTTAGTGGGTAGCTCATAAAGTACCATTGTAAAAGTGACTTTCACTTATTTATAAAAGTGAGTCACATAATTTTTTTTTAAGTGAGCGAATTAGATTAAGTTTGGAAAATGAGAGATTTTTTTTTTTAAATATAACATTATCATTCATTTCCGCACATTCACACACTTCGTTGGCATCTTCAACAACTTTTATTCAAAAAGTCATAACTTCTTCATCCAGACGCTGTTTTTAGAGCCATTTTTTTAATCAACATATTTTTTCAAGAACTTTCCATTGGAACACTTATTTTCAACATGTACAACTTCAGTTTCTATTAAAATGGAAATTCCATGCCAAGTTATTCTTGACAACGCCAACTACTTCCAATGGTGGTCCTACATTTTGAATTTACTTGGAAGTAAAGGTCTTTACAGAATAGCCTCAGGCCAAGAAACTAAACCTAAAGATGAAGATAAGGCAGCCAAATGGGAAAATAGGCAAGATCAAGCACATGGGTTGATAAGGATGTCTATTTCTCCATACCTTAGATTCCATATCGCAGAACTTGATACCCTTAATGAAGAAATGAAACAACTCACTAAAATTTTTGGAATTAAAAATGAAATTAGAGCCCATCAACTTGAAAATGAGTTGCTTACATTGGACCCCAATAATTTTTCTTCCATTGAATATTTTTTGTCTAAGTTCAAGACCCTTAGACTATGTTGGAACTAGCCTACTTTGTGTTTGTTTCCACCTTCCATTCTACAATGGAAGCCTTCATTTTTCAAGGACAAGACTACAAGTCCCCTTCCTTTGATGTCTTTTGTGATTCTTTAATAAGAGAACAAGAAAAACTCTTACATCTCGGTCTTCTTAATCTTGGAAACTCTTCTAAGAAATCCTTAGCCACCTAGCAACAACCAAATTCAAAGAATCCTAAGAAGTTGTATCCTAAAAAGAATGGTCCTAAACCAAACAAGGGTCCTAAGAAATTTCAATCTCAAAATGAAAAATCATTTCAACAAAATGATAAGGAAAATAAAAACAAAGGGAAGAAGACTAATAGACATTGCCACTTCTGTAATCGAGATGGCCACTTAGAATCCAAATGCTTTAAGAAGATGGAAGCCTTGGAAGCAGCAATGAAGAAGCATAACATCCATTTGGAACACTCTTCAACTTCAACTTCATCTTGAGGAATAACACTTTCTGCATGTGGTTGCCAAGCATCTCAGCCTGGATATGCACTAAATGTATCTTCTTCTTCTCATTCTCATGAGTGGTTCATTGATTCTGGAGCTTCTTATCACATGGCCAAAAACAAACCCATGTTTTCTTTTTTAAATGATTGGAACACCAAAAATATATATGTTGGTGATGATAGATCTCTTAGTGTTGTAGGGATTGGAACTATTCATATAGACAATGGTCAATTTCATGATGTATTATGTGTTCCAACCTTATCCTGCAGCCTTCTATATGTATATCAGATAACTCATTTAGGTGAAGGTAAAATCGTTGAATTTTCACCTCACGATGTTGTAATTAAGGACCTAAGAGATCCTACACAGATTTTAGCTACTGGCATTGCTGATGATTCTACAAGGTTGTATAAGTTTAACAACTTTGGGTCATCAAATCTTCCCTCGGTATTTGTTGCTCATAATGATGAAGTGAGCAAACTTTTGCATGAGTGATTTGGTCACTTAAACTATCGCTCCCTTCAGAATCTATGCAAAGAAAATATGGTGACAGGTCTTCCAATGGTATCTTGCAGAGAAGGTGTTTGTTCTGGATGTGTACTCGGAAAAAATCATTGAGATAGTTTTGAAAAATGTGCCTCTTGGCACGCCTCAACCTCTTTATAGCTTGTGCATAGTGATTTATGTGGTCCACTTCCAGTTGTTTCATTCTCTGGCTACAAGCATTTCTTAACTTTCATCGATGATTTCTCCAGACATACTTGGGTATACTTCTTACAACTCAAGAGTGAAGTATTTAACATGTTCTTGGCCTTTAAGGCCTTTGTTGAAAAACAATCTGGACATCAAATTCTTAAGCTAAGATTTGATAATGGTGGAGAATATGTTAACAACAAATTCATCAACTTTTGCATTGAGAATGGAATTCAAACACAACATTCTATTCCATATACTCCACAACAAAATGGTGTAGCTGAAAGGAAGAATCACACCGTAAAGGAAATGGCTAATTGTATGCTTCAATCTAAAGGACTTAGTCTTAATTTTTGGCCAGAAGCAATTAACTGTGCAAATTACATAGTAAATCACACTCCTACTAAGGTTCAAAATAATATCACTCCAGAAGAAGCATGGAGCTCATTTAAACCAAATGTAAGTCACTTTCATGTTTTTGGAAGTGAATCATGGGCCCATATTCTAGATGAGAAACATAAAGCTTTAGAACCTAAGAGTGAAAAAATGTATTTTTGTTGGATATTCTGAAGATGTCAAAGGATATAGACTTATTCCACCATTTAAGTCAAAAAAATTTATCATTAGAAGAGATGTAAAATTTGATGAAAATAAATCGGCCTGCGAGCCTAGTTCGGCAGATGTGCCACCTCTCTCTATCCCTTCTACTTCTGAAAATATTTCTTCTTTAGATGATGACAACGAGGATGACAATCCTCCCCCACCTTCTCAGGATCCTCCTTCAGCTCCTCAGCTTCCAAAATGGGTCTGTGCTACTCGGGATGCAGCAGGTGCTTTTGTCGATGATCCTAGTGACATACATATTCTCAGTTCAATAGAGCCTCTTCTTTATTGTCTCAAGCTTCAGCGAATTATGATCCTAACACCTTTACAGAAGCTTCAGGCCATACAGATTTGGATGCAACTATGAATGAAGAATATCGTTCATTATTGGCAAATGATACATGGGATCTTATTCCTCTACCAAAGGGACAAAAACTTGTTAGATGCAAATGGGTTTACAAAACCAAGTATGGACCAGATGGAAAAGTTGACAAACATAAAGCTCGTCTTGTTGCTAAGGGTTTTGCACAAGTAGAAGGCATTAACTATACTAAAACCTTCTCCCGTGTTTCCAAAATTAACTCTATCTGCCTTGTTCTTTTCCTTGCTGCCTCTTTCAAATGGAAAGTCCATTAGATGGATGTTAAATCTACCTTCTTGCATGAGGAATTGCATGAAGAAATCTATATGGAACAACCTACTGGCTTTATACAAGCAAATTTCATCCTTGTATGTTGGCTCAAGAAATCCCTTTATGGTCTCAAGCAAGCCCCTCGGGCTTGGTATGCCAAAATGGATAGCTTTCTTTTAGAAACTAGCTTTTCTAGGTGTCATTCTAAAAATACCGTCTACACCAAGAAAGTGGGCAAGTCTCTTATCATTCTTGTTCTTTATGTTGATGATATTATCCTTACGAGTAGTGATCCCAACCTTATAAACCATGTGAAGTCCAACCTTAAAAAGAAGTTTGAAATGACAAACTTAGAACACTTGCATTATTTTCTTGGTCTTCAAGTCTTGCAATCCAAGGAAGGTATTTCCCTTTCCCAGTCCAAGTATGCCTGTGATCTTCTACGCCATTTTCACATGGAAGACCGTAAGCCATCCCATTCTCCCTTTCAGTCTGGAGCCAAACTTTTAGTCACTTGTATTTCCCCTGAAGTTGATGCTACCTTATACCGTCAACTTGTAGGAAAACTTTTGTATCTGACCCATACGTGTCCTGACCTTTCCTTTATTGTTGGCCTTATTGCTTGGTTTATGTAAAACCCACATGAAAGTGATTGGAAATTAGCTAAAAGAATACTTCGTTATGTTCGAGGTACAGTTCAGTTTGGGATTCATTACAGTGCAGAAGCATCTCCTCTATTGGTTGGTTTCACTGATTCCGATTGGGCTGGTGACCCTGATGATCGGAAGTCTACTGCAGGTTATGTGTTCACTCTTGGTTCAAGACCTATTACATGGGCTTGCAAGAAACAAAGTGTCATTTCACTTTATTCCACAAAAGCAGAGTATCATGGTGTCGTAGAAGCTAGTAAGGAAGCCCTGTGGCTTCGTCAACAGTAGCATCTGACTACACTTTGGTGTGATAATCGAAGTGCCATTCAACTATTCAAATATCCAGTTCAACATCAGCGCAGAAAACATATTGAACTGCACATGCACTTCATAAGAAAGCTCATTCATGACCATGTTATTGAAGTGCAATATTGTTCAACAGATGATCAAGTTGCAAACATCTTTACAAAGGCTCTCACAGAGGCGAAGTTTACTAAACTTCAATTTATGGTTGGAGTTCAAGAAGTTGCCACTAAGGGGGGGATAGGCTCTAATGCCTCTTTCCTTCTCCTATTGTGTCATATTTGTACATCCTTCAATCCTATCCCAAGTTGTTCTTAAGGGGGATGTTAGGATATTCATACACATAGGAAATAGTTAAGAATAACTTGGTCTAGTGTAGAGTCAGGTAAAGTGTGTTTCTTTACTATGTACTTTTGTAACTTACAATCTGACGGTCACGCTATGTAGTGATTTGACAGTTCATTCTCTCCTCGGTATTACCAACACTTGATCTGTGGCTTAACACCCGATTGGTCCACGATCTCTATTTAGATAGCATGGAGAGTCATTTGTAGGGTAACCATTCATGAGAGAAGCTTATGTAAATTTTCATTCTTTTATTAATAAATTGCTTGAAGTGGCCGCGTTGGCTAAGGCCATGGACTGTTTCCCTCTTTGAGGGTTTTAACCAAGTCAAGAATACCAGTGTGTTGATCTGTGATCTATTTGTGAGCAGCGTCCTTTAGTTTTTTGTCTGACGAACTTACCCTGTAAATTCCTACAGTTTTCTCATGGGGCACCTCCTCGTAGTCTTAAATTATGGATTATGGTAGAGCTCCTTTGAATACCATAGTCTTTCAAGAGGATCTCTTCCTGCAACACTTTCCTAGAAAAAATAAAACTTTGTAATGAAGCAGAAATACCTGTGAAATTTTGGGCCTTTCCTTCACATTTGTCACTCGATCCGTGTCCTGAACCCATAACATTTTCAATTTCCCAGGAATGGTCTTGATAAAAACCTGAAACCAGTCCTCTGAATCTGGGAGTGAACCTCTTCCACTGCCTCTATAATTTTGTCCTCTATTTACCTTCGTGTTGATTTTCTTTGCACTTGATGATTGAGTCCAAAGCCCCAAGTTGCATAAAACATTTCTCTTCTCGGCCTTTGTTCGTTCCATCAATCCATGCCAATTGCTGCTATATGTGGATTTGTGCTTTGCATGTGGCACAAAACCCTTACTTATACTTGGAATTTCCATTGCAGAGTCATAGTTAGTTCCAAAGGAGGAAAAAACATTGTTTATGACCCACCTCTCCTCCCATAAGCATATCTAGGTGTTTGGGCATGATTAGATTCTGTGCGTAGTCTATATTTTCATTGACATCAATATTGGAGAGATCACATCGGACACCCAGGTGAAGCACAAACCTTCATAGAGGATCCTTGCCTCCAATAACGACTATGTCCATATCAAAACTAGACCTAATGAGGCATTGTCATGACCGACTGATGAAAACTTTGGATCCGAACAAGTTTTTTGCAAGAACACGTCAAAAGTGAGGCCACCGCATACACGGATCCCCTTTTCCGTGAGAGATCGAGTTCGTAGAGCATGATCCCAAGATGGGTTGCGACGTAGTTTCCCTCACAACCATTTGCATGAACCATAGTTCTCTCCATCAGCTCGATAAATAAACCCCTCTTTACACTCAATAATATACAAAAATAAATAAAATTATGCCTTTTCCCTCCACTCAACTAGGCAATTTGAATTGCATGCATGACAAGGGCTATTTTTAATAAATCTACTAGTTAACTGAGAGATCAATGAGTTAACAATAGTTAGAACTACTCAAGTGGCCTCATACTCAATCTATTCTAGACTAGAGCTCAAATAAATGAGTTTCACTAAATAGAACTCCACTACATAAACAGATCTTAGCAATCAACTCATGCACAACTCTAATTATTTCCCACAAACTCAAATTAACTGACTTAACTAAGTGATTGGCCATGTCACTCCTGCTAACTCCAATTCAAGTCATTCTACTAATGTGGAAATTCAAATTTCTCCATTCAACTAAGGCACAAGTCAAATGAAGCCTTTCCTTGCAATAATTTTACACTCCCTCTTAGCAAGAAAATGGTTCTACACAACCCCAATATTGATCCTGTGGAACTCGAACTTGCCTCTTGACAAAGTGTTTATCAATATGTCTGCATCATGCTACTCTATAGGAATGTATTGTAACACAACTAGCACTCCCTCTCACTGTTGTTGTTTCTACTACAACAACTGCAACTGGGAAGCATCCAAAATACTGAATCAATTGTGTCTTTGTGTTGCAACTATCTCCCAAAATATGACTGCATCAACTGAAATTGATCCTTCTGCTACTAAATATTGTGGGCCCATGTAGAAAGGGTAATGATCCATGAGAAGAGTATACTGCAACTGTTGTTGCTCTCCGATGGACCCTGCCCAAAGTTTTTCTAACTCTAGGACTAAGGCTCTACATTGCCCCACCTCACTCCTGGAGGTATGGTTGCATACATGGTGAAATCTACCTCTAGCTTGTAGATATTTTTAACTTGAACACAATTTTTGTTTACTTGTCCAGTAGCAACATGCTTTAGATATTCCTTCCCTCTACTAAACACCACATCATATCCTCTATCTTCTAGTACAACTACATAAAATATATTTTTCTTTAGACCAGGCACATACATTACATTCTTTAGGTGATGATGGGAGCTTAAATCCCTCTTAAAGGTGACAATGCCAATTCCTTTAGTACTATATCTCCCATCATCTCCAAGATCTATGTGTAATTGTAGGTCCTTCTCCTCTAGGTTGCTAAAGAATTCCTTATTTCCTTTCATATGATATGAAGCACCACAGTCTAGGTACCACTCACTCCCTCTTACTATGCTTTCCATGCAAGGCATGAGGGTAAAATCTAAATTGAATTGTGATTTGAGAGAATATCCTCATGTTGTTTCTAAAGGTTCTTTACTGGATTTCTTATGTGGACACTTGGTTGCATAATGTCCATACTCATGGAAGTGAATGCATTTAATTTTATTGAGGTATTTCTTCTTACCATGGTTCTTGATATATTCTATCTCGCCTTGGGCCTTCTTGCCTTTAGAATTCTTTCCTTTGCCAACTAGAGCAAAGTCTTCTTCCTCATTAGTTCTAGATGAGACTCCATCTCTAATTTTTCTTCTAGTCTCCTCTTGCACCAAGTCAGACCAAAGTCTCTCCCAATTTGGGAGCTTACCTCTTCCATTAACTGAATCCTGATAGTTATACCAAGACTTTGGAAGACCAAGGAGTGCTAAGCTACCCAATTTAGATGGTGGTACATTCTCTCCAACTCCTCCAAGTTCATCTCTAACCTGAGTGAATCTGGATAGGTACTGAATAATAGTTTCATTTTTTTGCATTCGAATGTTCCTGAGCTTATCTTTGAATGCCAATTTCCTGGAACCACTAATGCTTTCAAATAATTCTATGATGGTTTTCCACATTGCATAAGTTGTCTTGTTTCCATGCAAAATCAAAACCACATGATCTCTAACTCCCTCCAGGTTAATCCTCCTGGATTTTGTTGTTTCTTTCTTCCATTAGGCTATTTGTTGTGCATCTGATGCTACTAGTTTTGGAATATCAGTTTGTGTGTACTCCAATACTCCATTTTCATCTAGCACAACTTCCATTTTGTCTTTCCAAGCTATGAAATTCGAAGTGCCGTCCAATGCATACTCAAGCCTCAATCCATAGAAAGACATTGTTCTTGCACTGAAGAAAATTCTTGCACCATAAATATGCTACTCGGAATTTCTTTGAGAGATGATCAAAAATTTGGTTTCTATGTAGTTTTCAATAGCTTTGATAACATGTAGAAATAACTCAAAATTTGTAGTTGTTAATGGATTCATATTGAAAAAATAGACACAAATTTCTTCTACTTAATCTGTGGAAGGGAAAACATACAATAAAAACATATGCAATCATTCAATCATAGTGAACATAATTTTTACTGGGGAATCCAACTAGGGAAAACCCCTCCTATGTTTGTTTTATATCAGATGAGAAAAATGATCTATTACAATGATATATTTAATGCTTGAAGCTCAACTTGCACCATAATACTGAACTCCTTTTGTGCCTACAATCACTTTGCCTGCGCTTTCTTTTCATGCACTCATGCTGCCCGCACTTGCTCTTGTTGCACTTGTGCTTCCTACATTTGATCATATTTCCTTGCACAATTATGAGAAGATTATCTCATCCGCTACATGAAAACCCCTCTTTACACTCAAAAATATACAACAATAGATACAATTATGCCATTTACCTCCACTCAACTAGGAAATTTGAATGGCATGCATGACTAGAGATATTTTTAGCAAATTGACTAGTTAACTAAGAGATCAGTGAGTTAACAACAACTACAACTACTCAACTGAACTCATACTGACTTTATTCTAGACTAGAGCTCAGATAAATGAGTTTCACTGAATATAGCTCCACTAGATAGCTATACCTTAGCAATCAACTCATGCACAACTTTACTTCATTCCAACAAACTCGAATTGACTGACTTAACTAAGTGACTTGGCCATGTCACTCCTACTAACTACAACTCAAGTCATCATGTTGATGTGGAAATTTGAATTTATCCATTTGACTAAGGTACAATTCAAATGAAGCCTTTCCTTGCTACAATTTAACACATTAAGGCACCATCGGTTATATTTGAAAAAAGACTAAGTCCATGTTCACCCAAAAGGAGATACCATTTTTGAGTCATTGGGTTGGCTAGGGATGTATTCACATGGACCCTGAGAAGATAAAGGAAATAGTATATTGGGAGGAGCCTCCCAATTTGCATGATGTGAGGGTCTTCACTGGGATGAAAAATTACTATCGAAAGTTCATGGAGAGTTATTCAAATACAACCTCCCCACTAATATACTTACTGAAGAAGGACAAACCATGGAAATGGACAAAATAGGAGTAGACTTGCATTTGAAGAACTCAAATGTAGGATTGTCACAACTCCTCTATTGAAACTATCATATTATGAGAGATCGTTTGAGGTGGAGACAAATGTATATGATTTTTCCATAGGAGGATTTTTGATGCAAGATGATCACCCCATAGCTTTCAAAGAGCATGAAGCTATAGGATCAAAATAGGAGGTATCTCATTCATGAAAAAGAGATGATCACAATGGTGCATTGTCTTCAAGTGTGGAGACACTGTGTTTTAGGTAAGTCATTCATGGTGAAGACAAATAACATCACGACAAGCTATTCTGCTACCCAACTAAAGTTGTCACTAGAGCAGGCTTGATGGCAGCACTTTTTTGTTGAGTTTGACATGATGATTGAGTGCAAGTAGGCGAAACTCAAAGTAGTTGTGAATGCCTTGAGTAGGAAGGCACAATTGACATTGTTTAAAGAAGAGGAATAATACCTGCCTACTCCAGGAAAAACTCAGATTCAATTTGTTGAGGAGTTGCATAGAAGTATTTGTGATAGTTTACATAATGACACTACACCGACAAACATAATGAAGCAAGCGAAGGAAGGAAAGATGAGGAAGTTCTTATTGCAAGATGATCTCTTGTTCTATGGATCACACATCTATGTTCCAAAAGAAGGTGGATTGGAGGGAACTCTTGAAGGAGTGTCACGACTTGCCTTGGGCTGGCCACCAAGGACAACGAAGAACACTAGAATTGTTGTGAAAATAATGAGATGACTCGTTTGAGAAAGATTATTGTGAAAATATTGAGATGACTCATTTGTGACGAATTTCAAAACTAATCACAAACCCTAACTATCCACAATATGTACCTCCGAAAGTATAGTGAAAAATAATATGAAATTTTGATAAAATGTTCCCCATGATCTCTCCTCGATATGCTCAAAATTTAACCATTTGAAGCATCCCAATTTTTTTTTATAGCAAAAATGCCAAGATAAATCATTCACTCCAAAAATTCATTTATGGGAGAAAGGAAGGAGGAAGCAAAGGAAACGAAGTTCATTTTTTGGGGTACATGGAGACTTGTATTCTATGAACATATTTTTTTAGATTTCAATTAAGAGATTCTCCTTTCAACTATTAGTAGTTAGTGTTCTTATGTTATATTTTTCTTATATGTTATGCATCTTTGATTCATCTGTGTAGATTTGAAGTTATATGGATACTTGAGAGGTTAAAATGAAGATTAGTTTCCCTTACATCATCTGGAAAAGTTATATTTTACACAAATAATTATGATTTAATCAACATGTTTTACTCATACATCTAGTTAAATAAAATATTGTTTCCTTGCCTTACATATAACCAAGATTTTCTATGTCTTCAAGCCATAAGAATAATATTCTTATGAGTTTTCTTCATTGGCAGATATTAAAGTATTCGTTGAATACAATAAATTTGTTAAAATGTCTGCTAAATTCTTCATCACATCAAAAACTAGTTCAATCATAATTATTTGCCTTGGTTGGAAGGTAGCCTCCTAATTATATATTTTAGTATATATTGCTTCATAGTTCATTGCACAAGAATGAGAACATAGTTGAACATTTTTATATTTTTTTAGATGCTTTGGCATGATTGACTCCATGCCCAATGGATAAGCTTTAGACCAAGGATATTTACAAAGTTTAAACTTAGTCTACTTGCAAACCTCTTCAAATCCTTTCATCTTATTTCAAATATGGTCTTTGTGCATAATAACTTGTTGTGTGGTGATAGTGAATAACAAACTTCATTCAAGTATTGAGGGAGCCCCCTTTAACCGAAGGGCTAGCTAGAGGTAAAAAGTAGTTATGTAGTTACCTTGACATAGTTCCTAAACAACCATGAACTATCTTCAAGGATTGACAACATGAACTTTGTTGATGTACACTTGATCTCTTTTCATGGATGGTTATGGTGCAAACTAGATGAATGCATGATAAATCTAGTAAATTAACTTCATTTAACTTGGTTAGTGTTTTATTATATGAATGCTATCAAGTATTAAGCATGTTAGCTAAGTATTTGTTTCATTACCCTTCTTAAACAAGCCATTCTTTTAAGTATTTGAGAAATTAGCATGTTATCTCCTTCCATTAATTCATTTTTGGAAATTGAGAGCCTTGAATCAGAACCCTAGGGCAAGTAGGTTAACTTACCCTAGTTTTTTTTAGTCTTATATTTGCTCCAAATTTCCCTAAGTTTGTTTGTTCCTAGACTCCCTTAGCCATAGATTGAGAAGGAATTAGCCCTCTCTTCCTTGTAACAATCAATTATAACCTGAAAAGGAAAAATCATATAAATTACGTATATAATAAATTAGAGTTAATTGGGGTTATCTTGGGTGGTTGGGCATAAAGATTATTATCTTGATGGTCAACTAATCTCTTAAAGTAAATATGTATTGGACTTATTGAAATGATTTAAGATGGGTGATTGTAAGCCTTGTGCTACACCCTTTTAGTCGAGTATCAAATTGACTAAAGAGTATCTATCTTTGAAAGTTGTTGCTACCCTTTACTAAACAACTAGTCCAGACTTATTTATTGAACTCACAATTGGCTTGACATTTCCTTTGTTGTTAGTGTGGTTTCCTAGTTTGTGAAAGAACCACAAGCTAGACAATTGAAATATGTAAAGTGAATTGTTCATTATTTTAAGGGTACCTCTCATCTTGTTATCAAATACTTTTGAAGTTTAGATTCATTACTTAGTTTCACCAACTTCGATTGGGTAAGAAACAATGACGAAAACAACAAACTTGTGGCTGTGTTTTTCTTTAGTGTTGGAACCCTGAGTTGGTCGTGCAAAAAATGACATCTAGTCTATCTATCAAATATAAAAGTCGAACACCATGGAGTTGTTAATTGAGGGATAGAGGTAGTTTGAGATTTCCAACTTTTGGGAGAGTTTGAGTTTCTTGTTGAGGGATTAACTACTATTTATTATGACAACTAAAGTGGACTTCAAGTTACTAACGATCATGTTGCACATAGTAAGATGAAGCATGTCAAACTTCATGCTCACTACTTATGAGAGTTGGTACAAGAAAATGTCGTTACTCTTACCCATTATAGGATAGATGATCAAATTGTTGATATCTTTACAAAAACATTATTCAAAGCCAAGTTCAATAAGTTATTTGACATGCTCAAGATTCAATAAGTTGCATTTATGGAGGGGGTTGTCATGCTGACATTATTTCATCTCCTGAACCTCCAAAATGTTGTACTGATGAGGGGGTGTTGGATTATAAGGTTAAGTTGGTTAATCACATCTCTAGAGTTTTTGGAGATAATTAGTTGACAATCCACTAACAAGAGACAAATTCAATTATGTGGTTGATTAGCACAGTAGTCGATTGTGTAATCAATTGATTGGTTCTTGGATTGGTCAAGTAATGGACTAGTAGACAGTTGGTTGTGTGGTTGACTAGCACTTGACTAGCAAGACTGTGAACTAGGTGGTAGGAGGAATCAACTAAACGGATAGGTCGACTCAAGTAGTTGATTAATCGATGAAAAATGAGTTTACTAGAATAGTCAGTTAGTTGATGAAACAATGCAAATTTCACAGGAAAGATTAGAAATATTGACACTTATTTGTGGACCAAATCTTTCACAATTCAAGGAAGTTGGTTAGATTTGAAGACTATAAATAGAGGATCCTATGGGTCGAATATTATAATTGAAGTATCAAGTTCCTTGTTGATTCATTATTATGCATTGTGATGTTATGATTACAATGTGATGAGCTTAAGTGCTTTAACGATTTCTTTCGACACCACCCATCATCTTGGAGCTTAATTGATCTTTTGTTTATTTCTTTTAGATTCTATTTTCTATTCTTAGGTTCAATCCCTAGCACCAAATGTACCCTAAAAAGATTATGCCTTAGGTCTTTCACAATCTACTCATTTAGATAAAATAAAATACATAAGTGAAGAGCTATATCAGAAACAACCTCTGAAATTTAACATAAATGTTAGACAACCTAGTAATAACCCCTACGATCTTTAATGGTCCCAACTTGGCCTCCCCATCATGATATACAAAATCATCAAATGGAAAAGTGAAAAACAAACCATATAACTCAAAGAAAAACACGAGTGAGACTCTTTGCAAATCAAAATGTCTAAACATGAGTCTATCCAGCCAAAAGGGATCATTAATCTAACACTCAAACCTTTAGTTAATCTAAAAATCTGGACCACATAAACAGAAAACGCGCAAATATTCGTTTTGCCACAGTTTAGCAAGAAAACTCGCAAATATCTTGTCGGCTGCAATGGCAGAAGATGCCGGACGCAACCCATAATTAAATGTTAAATTATAAATCAAAGGGTTTACATTCTAATGCCGAGGGTACAATTTCTCGCCTTTCTTTCTTTGCTCTGAAATTACAGGATATCCAGCGCCCACAGAAATTAATGATGTCCCCGAAGAGGCCGAGGGAAACCGCAGAAAGCAGTTTGCCAGATGAATTACGGTGCAAACGATCGGACGGGAAGCGATGGCGCTGTTCTCAGCCCCGCCTGGAGGGGAAAAGCTACTGCCATCGTCATTCTGAGAAAATTCAACGGTATACCCAGAAAAAAAAGACCCTCAACCCTAGCAGATCGCCGGAATTAGAGATTGGTATAACAGAGCACTGTAAGAGCAACGAGTACAAGATAAGGGAACCCGAAATAGCTGAAACAATAAAATTGCCCACAGAAATATTTGCGCTACAGGATCTCAGAAACGTTCTAACGGTAGAGGCGTGGAGAGAAGATCTTACGGAGAGGGAAAGATCGAGACTCCGTGCATTTCTTCCAGAAGGGCAGAATAATAATAACGATGTGGTTGAATCTCTGCTTTGTGGAGAGAATTTCAACTTTGGGAATCCGGCGATCGCATGGGGAGCGAGCGTGTGCAAGGAGGAGCAATGCCCTGAAGCTCTGCTACAGAAAGAACGGGATTTGAAGCAATCTCAATCGCAGTATTTCAAAGATATGAGGGCCTATTACTACGCTTTCATTGCTAGCATTCATGAGCTGAGTCAACTCTGCGACTCTTGTAGTATGAACGATGCAAGGTTTCGGAAGGCGCTGAAGCTTTGGAGGAAGAAGAAGTTACAGCAAACAAGTTAAGTATGCAGAGCAGAAGAGAAAGAGATCGTTTGGGGTTTAACATTCCCTGTAGTTAGGGTTACAATGTTACTGCTTCAATGCACATCAAGATGCCCAGAAAACGCTCAAGGATTTAGTTTGTGCTATAAATGAGATGGCTCTGGTCTAAAAAAATATTATTTCTCTAAATTTGAGGGTGAAGTGATGCAGGGCTATGATAATTTTCTTTCCATTTTCCATAATGGTACTTTTCTTTCTCTTTTCCATATTTTCATTAAAAAAACTATTTCTTTTGAGCCTGATTTATTTAACAGGTATAATAAAAAATTATTGGTATTGCCTTTTCGACTAGGTCATCCATTGCTATGCTGGTCAGTCCACATTTTTTTTTAGGAGGTAATAGATCTTGATGGGAGCAATATCTCCATTATCAACCAATTCTTTAAGATGAATTTCTTAGTGGAAAGAAATAAAATAAATAGAAAATTTGTATATTTAGTATCTAATTGTGTTTATTTTGAAAGAGGGTTTTCAATTATAATTAGGTAGATGGCAGATTTAATAGGTGAGAATTTGGAAGAATATCAATAATAGTCATTTTTATATTTATTTTTCGACACTCAAGCAAGACTCCTTATCAAGAAATGATGTCAATATTTAATATTTAATTAGGTAGATCCAATATCCATGAAATATTTTTAGTTATACTATAAATAGAGTGTTGAGATTTTATCTTAAAGGTAGTTATATCTTTCTTGCTTTTCAATCTAATTAAAAAAATGTCATGTTCACAAGTGTTGTTGAACTCTTCTTGCATATTGTTGCTCTTTTTCTTATTATATGTTGTTTTAAATGCATATATATTTAACTCCACAATTTGAAGGGGGTTTTTGTAGTGCTCAATAGGTATTTTGTAGCTTGATGACCACTAGCTCAAGTGGCCTTGTTACCCCTCCCCCTCAATTAGCACTTGATAAAGCCACTTGTAATGCTTTCATTTCTAATGGGCCAAAATTCTAAAAGATAAAGCCCTCACGCTTTGTCAAAAAGCTTGAGGATATTTTGAAGGTAGAAATCAATGCTTCTTAGTTTAGAACAAGGGATTTTTAACTTTTAGGATGAGGTTTAGTGGGGTAGTTCATGGGGATCTAACCTTCCCTGTGCTCCTTCAAGTAGTGGGTAAATAAAGTCTGACATCCACTAACAAAGGTAAAGGCCCAACCTCTCCAACCCAGCCAAAATTAGTTCCAGGAGAGGGTATCAATAATTAGGGTGCAATCAAGGCTAACGTCAATAGTTTTGAAGTGCTCAACTTGGTTGAAAAGGAAGGAAAATTTTCCTCATGCAATGTCCTTCCCTCTCTTGGAATGACTTCAAACCCTATCCTGGTCTTCCTGGGAATGACATTATTCCAATTGAGGATGCCTCTATCCTTATGACAAGCAAGAATGACTCTCCCTTGGATGAGGGTGAGTTCTACTCTCTTAGCGAAGCTTGAACTGGCCCCTCCCTTGCTAGTTTAGTTGATGAAAAATTAGATACAAAGAAAGAGAAGGAATAAGATCTCATTCATTGTAAGGTGGGAAGAAAAACAAATAGAGATGTTCAAAATTGAAAAAGCTAAAAAGGACGGAATTCGGAAGACAAGGTATTATGGATAAACACATCACACGAAGACGAAATACAGGGAAAGGAGGTAGTTTAGGCACCAATCAAGGGGCCCCAAAATCTAATAGGAATCAATAAAATCAATCTCTAGAATTGTATGGTGTTGGGATTGGATAAAAGAAGATCAAAGGTTAGATCATTAGTTCTAAAAGGAAAGCCCTATATTCCCCTACTCAAATATGCTTAGTATTGGAAGGCTATATGTAAAGATTGCTCTAAGACAAAAGTAAAATGACTTGATACTCATGTCGAACCTTCGAAATGAATCCACCCTCATACGAAACAAAGAAAACATGGAGACGAAGATGAAGAGTAATAAATCAGGTCTAGGGAGAGTTAAGGCTAAATGACAACATAGTTTGAGCAAAATCCATAAAATGAGCCACTTGTTCGTCGAAATATGCCACTTATGGAGAGACATTAAAAGGATGAGCTTGATAATGCAGGCATGAGCATTGCGTTGATCCAAACAAATTTAAAACCTAAGGAGTGGATACCATAGGTTGCCCCCAATTATCCTTATATAATCATTGAAGCTCATTTATGGAACCGGTGAGGGGAATAATTTTGTATTAATTTTTGAATCCCTTGGGTCAAATTGGACTCTCAATTTGCTAATTCATTAGCCATTGAATCTAGAATTTTTCATAAATGTGATAGAATTTTACTTGGCCAAATTTTGTCAATGTTGTTTAGATCTTGTGTATCAAGGAAGGAGATATGGAATTAATGGTCTTCTATGCTTTAGTAAATTATTGAATGACTAATAAGGAGTCCGCAAAGATAGTGGCTCACTTAATTCCACGATTGGAGGCAAGCTCCAATCCTTTCCAAAGGGTAAGAAACGCAACATTATTGTTTGCGACTTTCTTGGGTCCCCATGCATACTGCAATACCATTTGTTCGTCAGGTCCAAATAAGACCCCTCCTCCACCTGCCTCCCCAAGGTGTAATTTTTTTTTTAACTATAGAAAATATTTTTACATAGATGTCCAAGGGTTAAGATGGATTAAGTTGGATTGGATCTGTTTCTTCAACTTGTCCTGACGATGAACCACACTAGTTGGTTCGAAACACGTCGACAAAGGTCTTTCTATATGTGATTTACGCCGAAATTCTTCTTATAACTATGATGGATCATAGAAGCCTCAATTCTACAAGTTACATATTGTTATTTTATTCTTTTAATATCGAACAATTAATAATAGTTTTCTTAAATTACAATAATAAATAAATTCTAGTTGCATCGAGAGGCCCTTTACAACTCTACAACCCAGTTCATGAGAGAGATGTTGTCACGTAGCCTTACATTTAAAAATTTATTATATGTATATGTGTGTGTGTGTGTGGGGCGGGGGGAGGGGAGGCTAATATATGTATATGCTAGAGATATTATGTGTAATATTATTTTTAAGAAATAGCCATAAATAAAATAAATTCAATTTTTACCTTTATTTTATGTTTATATAGTGAAAGAAAGTAATTGAAATTAAAAATTAAAAATTGCTTTTAGTATGAGAGATATGTGTAATTCCTTTATTGACCTAAGATCTAATGTCTAAAGTATGCTAGAAATGTGTAACATAAAGTAATATAAACATTTTTAAGTGGGAGAAAATAAAATAAAAATATCCTTATAAATTTAAATAATAAAAAAAAATAAAAATGACACATTGTATTCAAATGCAATATAACATATTTAAGGAGGGAATTAAACTATCCTAGATCCATCTTAGTTTGATATTATATTTAGATATAGAAAATGATAAAGTTGAATCCATGTAGCATAAAAAAAAATCATGGTTGTGTTTATCTATGG